>KK121687.1:265688-341562 GCA_000611955.2 Stegodyphus mimosarum | reverse complement strand
GAAAGAGACCGTTGGGTGGTCCTGGCGTCATTGTATGGGGTGATGATGGACAGACGAAGTACGGACAGACGAAGCTCCACATACTATTTGACGGAGATTCACTTCCCGAGGATCGTTACTGTTATGAAGTTATCCTAATGCACGTGTGTCTTTTCCTGGGTGTCATGGGTCTCGACTTCGTTTTCATGGATGGCAGTGCAGGGTCACGCATTTCAGAAGCTTCTGGACAGTAAAGTTCTGAAACTTGAGGGGTCACACATTTCAGAAGCTCCTGGACATATAATGGACTTTTCAGCGAGCCTCCCTTTAACAAGTATGAAATACTTTATAGAGGCTCCTTTTAGCTCCTCTTCGTAGAAAACCAGACAACTGACACAAATGTTTCCAGAAGAGGACATCTTCGTCCAAGATCTGTTAGATGATCTGATGTTGGGTATCTACAGACAGCGCAACGCAACCGTTACAGTTAAAGAACGTCATATCTCTTACTAAGGCTCTTCTGTCTCTGTCTTGGCTAGACAGCATTTTGTACCAACGCCATTTTGTCAGCAAAACTTTTTCTGTTCGTTCCGTAGTGTATGCACCCTATTCATGTTTTTGCTACTATACTTTTCTGATCTCTAAATAAATACTACATTACACCTCCGTAGTATGAATTCCTGTCTTCCAGTTGACTTTTCCAGAATTACGTCCAAAAGCGCAATAGTTCATATGTTACTGCCAAATTTCGGAGACTAGCAAATCAGGAATTATGTGTTAACTCTTATATCTACTATTATCAAATAGAGAAAGTCCGAAGTAGATTAGAAAAATAGTCGCAGTTTTATTTTAACGAATTAACATCTTTAAATATCAGGATTTGCGAATCGGTTTCGATTATATATAAAAATATTTAATATAATTATACCAAATTAAGGACAATTACTATCGATGCGAAACACTAACAAAATATGTCTCTTTCTCATTTTAATTTCGTTTATTTTATACAGTTAAATTTCAGTTTTTCACGCTTTTTTATTCCCTCTATATACTCAAGTATATTTGTTAGATTCAGTAGATTCGTTAGATTGCAACAGTAATTCTCGGCGAAACGTCAGATACTTGTTTATATGGGCAAAATGCTTATGTCCAAATCTAAAATATTTAGATACATGTGGAATTGTGGTTGTTTCATTATAAACTGGTAAAGAATTTTTATGTTTTGCACTTTAGTGATGTTTAGAACAGATTGTGTCATGTATTTCTATAAATATCTGCTGCTTCATTTCACGTCTCCTAAACTTAGATTTTAATACCAAAATTCTACTTTCACCAGAATGGAGAATAAGAGAATAGAACCATTACTTGCGTCCTGATATACCATTAAGAAACTCTGGCACAGATCTGAGCTCTTTTACTGATAGATCGTTTACCAATAAATAAATAAATAGATAAATAAAACATCACACGGTGCCGCACAAGTGGTTCAACTTGCATCGTTTGGGAACTGCGAATTCATTCTTTGAACATCTAAAATTGAGTTATTTCGCTCTGATTAATAATGATGGGAAGCTGATGTATTAAATTAGACTATTGATTAACATAAACATAATGAGAAATTTGTTTTCTTATAACTGATAATGATTATATTAATTTTTATTTACTGTGAATATCACATTTTTTCAAATTCTTAAAGTAAACGTAAGGTACGACGTTTGCGTTTTTCACATAATTCTGTATCTTCCTTTAAACTATGCTTCATTAGTTCAATAAAAGTGCCTCCCAGACGGTATAGCGGTTAGGGGAGCCGACTGCGGTACCGAAGGTCCCGGAATCGAATCTCGGAGAAGGCATGGATGTTTGTAAATGTATTGTGCCTTTGCGACACGAGGGTACTTGAAACATACGGTAAGGCGGAAGTTCTCTCGAGAGGTTGATGGTAAGGAAAGATGAGCGGGAGACCCTCATACCCGTCTCCTATGGTGATCTCCATCAAAATTCAGTGCAGAACTGAGCGAGGTCGTACTGTCATCTGTATGGTGCTCAAGGCACTTGCCAATGACAGGCGTAGTCTTGCACTCCTTGTCATGATGAATTTCGTAGACTTGTTTTGATGTTACTGTCTAACAAAGGATATATGTCAGAACAACAATTATACAAGAGTTCAATAAAAAATTGTAATTCTTCCTATTATTTACAGAGAAATGTAAAATGTAAAGAAACATTTCACGCATGATTCACTAATCTTTAAATATTGGTAAAAAACAATTGCAGCAAGCACTAATATATATATAGGCACAACTTTTGCAAAAGACATATATACGAATACAGAATGAAATTGCTGGAAATAGTTTTATTACGTTGTTTCTCTCTAATACCATCGAATACCATTATCCATTGACAAACGTTTGATACTTGAATACTTTAGTAGATATTTCGGATAACTTTGGTAAATGTTAGTATCTGCGAGAAAAAGTTTAGATTTTAAGTTCCTCAAACGTTCGCAGAGATATGTGTATTTTTTGTGGAATTGAATTAATAACACTTTACGAACATTTGCATTTTAATTTAAATAGCCATTTTGTAGCAAGAATTTTTTATGCAATTACTTGTTTTTATAATTTTATTTTTCTTTTACGTAAAAACTATCCTCCGTAAATTGTTTAATTTCTTTACTTTTCTTTCGTAATTGCCTCGCCCTTCAAGTTAATGAGATCGTTGCAGCAAATGCTCCTCAGCTAAAATCTATCTATGCATTCTCTCGTTATGTCATCGTGAAAGCATAACTAATTTAATGACAACCAGGTTTGCAAAGGAACTTTGAAAATAACACTGATAATGGGCTTTAAAATAGTCTACTTCAAACTTTGTTTTCTTAAAGTGCTCTAAAAAGTGGCCATTAAGATTCAATTATCCTTCAACTGCAGTTGAATACAGATATATTTTAAAGTACCCAATTAAGTAAAGTCGTCAGGTCTTAGGTTTCAAGTTTATCGTCATTTAGGAAACTTACGCACGTTTCCTAATTTCTTAAGTTTTCAAATTATCATGACATATTAGAACTAGATTTAAAAAGTCTGCTTCTTAATATTTTCTACATATGTCATCAACTTAAAATCAATATTTTCTGTGATACCGTATCAAACATTTAGAATTATTCACTTCAAATAAATAATATTTTGTATACAAATGCATTGATTTACGGAGAGATCATTCAACAACAGATCAAAGTTCCGCAATCCTCAGATGGATCATAACATGTTAACTGTAATTTATTTCGCATTTTCGATGCATCACTGTAAGAAAAGGTATTTCTCCCGCCTTCTTGGCATGCCTTCGTGGTGTAGTGGCCAGCACACTCGACGCGTTTTCGAGAGGTCCGTGGTTCGAGTCGCGGCGAAGGCCTTGCAAATTTATCATTTACTTCTGCTTTCAAAATAACCTAATGTCTCTACAAGATTACATATAATTGTATATCATCACATATACTTTTCTTCATTACTATATGTACTGTTAATTAAAACTGTAAATGTAATTTCTGTGTACATACCTTGCATAGCATCTTATAATAAGTTTTTCGCGACTAAGTAATATGTTTATATATTAAGTACCGACAGCATTTCTAATGTTCATATACTATCTCCAGGTACGAGGTGTTAATTACATCAACCAGACTTGTAATCATCATCGCTCGGTCAACTACTCTTCAGGGAAGAGTCAATTCTGGGTCTGTTTTGTTCTGTGCCCATTGTATTAATAATCCTTGCCAGAACGAGCAAGTAAATAAAACATGGTCTTATGCACAAATAGTTTGTAGCAAATAAGCATTTTATTCCAGTTACTCACGAATTATCGGGGATTTATAACTGTAAATTTTTAGAAGGCTGAAAATCCAATTCATCTAAATTCCGTAAGTCATGAACTATTCCAAGTTTTTGTAAGTGCGAAAGGCACCACCTGCTCTAAATTTATGTAAGTGAGAAAAGCCCCAACTGCTACAAATCTTTGTAAGAACGAAAGATATCAACTGTTCTAAATTTTGCAAATGCGAAAATCAGACATTGGGATGTTTTATAAGTGTGGTCTAAATAGTTAATGCAGTTGTACTAATCCTATATTATCTATGGTTAAATTTTTGGCACGCGCTATACTTCAATCTGACCTGACCTGGTCTGGCTTCAAAATCGACAAAGGTTAATGCATTTTTTCGTTTCTCAGAGAAGAGAGACCTGTGTCCGATCTCTTTCAAAATCCACAGATATTAGAAAAATTATTTTTGCTTCTTAGGAAGAGGGACTTGAGTCAGATTGCGCTAAAAATCTATAGAATTTCACGCAGGTTTTATTTATTCTTGAATAGGAATGACATGCGTTTGTTCGCCCTCGAAGTCGATTAAATTTAATGCAAAATCTATATCAAAATAAGGTAGCTTTTAGTCTAATTTAAAATATACTACTCGAATTCCTTTGGCGTCAAGATTATTTTCAACAACCTTGCGAATTCATTTGGAAAGATGAAAGAAGGGTTTACAAGCATAACATGATACAAAAGTTTTCAAAATCTTCTGGTGGACACAAAATCTGTCAAACATGGGAATTTTCTTTCTGTAAAAAGGAACCAAATGGTGAAGAATTTAAACATATTGATAATTTTGCTTCTTTAAAAACCAAAAATATTAAGTTATAAAATGCTTGAATATCAGTATAATACCTTTTACATTCATTGCATTATTATTTATGAAGTTATAAAATTTTGCGATTATAACAGTTACCTGGCTTTGTAATGAGAGCACGCATTTTGTTTTCTACCTCAAATAAAGAAATATCTAAGCATGCCTCTCCTGATCCGTGGCTTCGAGGGGAAGATAAAAGAAAATAGTTAATAAAAGATGCACCAATAATACATACAGAAATCATACCTATGTAAGGTTTTAGTTAAATTAACCAAGTTTTATTTTAATTTAAATCTTTCTATCTCTTCTCTGTTTCAACTTCCCGTCAGAAGAAGCGCGCGTTTTCAGCTTATGCTAATTTTGAAGTGCAGCCAAGTACTATTTAAACCAGAGGTAGAAACCTCTCAGTGTGAGAGAGCTTTAGTCAGATCACATAGTGCTTACTACGTGATTGCATATTGAAATAAATTGAAGTGCGCTAGTATTAGTAGTTCTTGCTACGCACCAGTTAGTTAGAGGCCAAACTCCGCGAATTGCTCTGTGAGCAAAGTTTAATTAGATTTCTATTTTAGTTTTAGTATTAAATTTATTTGATTGTTAAGTTAGGCCCAAGTGTGGTCTTTTACTTTCTGTATCTCTCCCGAGTTGGGAAGTGTGTAAATAATAGTGATTTAATAAAAGGAGGATTTTAAATCCCTTTCAAGTGCAGTTATTCTCCAGCACAGCATCTACACCAGAACAAAGCAAACATATTTTTCAGCTCACTGTTCCAGAGCAGGACTGTAGTTCAGAAGGAGTGACTTCACCATGTTCCCTAAAGCTATGCACAGAACACTGAGTCCTGACACCTAGAATTAACCATTTTCAAATTAGAGAATCTTTACCATATTACGTTGTCATAACGTTGCGTAACACTTTAACATCATTGAAGCTATCTTGAATCTTGACACCTATTTTCCCTCCCAATGCTATGCAGTATATTTAATTCCTCTTATAAAATTAGAAATGTGTTATGTTCAATATAGAGAAGCATCGTATACGTAATGAAGCACTTAAACGAACTTAAGAAAACGCTGAGAGCGATATAAGTCAAAAGGAATTTTAAAAGGGATCAACAATTTCAAAAACAACAAATTCTTATTAGAATGAAAATAAACAATTCGAAATAGACACGAAAGATGCTTCGTTATAAACAAAATATCATTTGCGGATTTCATCATTCTATCTCAATAAATTTCAAATCAAATACGATGTTTACTTATCTACATAGACTTCAAGTATGAAGCAATGTATTTCGTCACATGTTAAATATTCACCTGAACAGGTATAAAAAACATTCCAACTTTTCTTTTACTTCATCACCGTTGTCTTTTACCTGTCTCTCTCTTTTATACTTTCATCCATCAACACTTTTTTTACTCACATCACTGCTATAGAAAACTAAGAAATCTATCTTGAATATTTCTGTTAAGAGGTCGCCATCTTTTTAAGCACGACAGCGCTCTCTTCATCCGTCCAAAACACCCGTTCTCTAAACTTTCGATCACATAATTTTTTCTTCATTCCATTCATTCTGCATATTCATCTATCTAACCTTTTTTTAATACTTCCTCTCTAAAATCATTAACAATTTTACTTTGGCGTCATTCTCCACATTCATTTTGACATCTGGAATGGGAGAAAGACAATAAGCCTCTTTGGTTTAAAACTGCAGGCATTTTTGGCAGAGTAGATAAGTCCTTAAGCACTGATATACAGGATGTTGTACCGATAAACGAGTTAGGTATATGGGGATTTCATGTTCTCTATCGTTTGCAAAACGAAAGAGATTTATTTTCCTTAACTGATATCCTCTTCAAAGGCAATACTTCTAAGGCAGATAAAAAGTCCTTACGATTTGCAAATAATTAGTCAACCAGCTTTAAGTTCAACTATTACTACCTGTTCTAAAGATATGAAGTAGCAATTGTCATATCTCCTCACCAGTGTTCGAGGAGAAAAACTAACGAACAATAATCTGTAGACCTGGTTTTGGATCCCTCAAATGATGGCATCAGGAGCATTTTTTTTCTTTTCGCGTTTAATGGGAATAAAAGCCATTTTCATTCGGAATGTGTCCCACGAAAGCATTTTTCTCTTATTCGTGTGGTTTACCATAACGGATTCAACAAATAAACATGAGATTATTTTCACCGCATTTTAATGAAGTCTTATTTAAACAGGTAAAACACATCATTGCTAACTGTCTTGAGAATATAACCTTTTACAGAAAATATTGAAAAGTCATTAGGTTTATTGAAGAAGGAAGCCCTTATTGGGATTCGAACTCTGGATTTTACGATTAATAGCCAGGTGTACTTCCAATTACGCCACCAAGACACGCTGTAAAGATGGAGAAAATGCCTTACAAATGGCATTAAACTCACAGTTAACTATTAAATTTTGATAAACGTTTTGATCGTTTTTAAGGACTTCAGGGATTTTCATACTAACCTAGATCCTAATATTTATATCTTTAGTCTTTGCTCAGGTGCATAGTATCACTTTAGCTACTCTGTAGAACTTGGCTCAGTAAATCTTTATTTTATTATCTGTATTTTCAGTTTAGTATCTCTTTGACTGCTGTCTTTAGATCTGGTACGTTCAAAATAATTTTAATAATTTTGCATTCATTGCGGCTTAAACTTACGTTAAAAATGAAACAGAAAATTTTTAACTTGCTTTCAACTTTTGAGGAACTAGAAAATTCAGGTATATTTAAAAGTAGAATAAATTTTAACAGATTACATCTAAATGCCAGAATAATATAACTGTAGGGAGTTTCCCGTATTTTACATAATAGTCATTTTAAGTTTCGTATTTTTAATGAACCTCTCACTTTCCCCTCGCATTTCTTAGCCAGAATGCAAATTTAAATTCATGTGAAAAGAGTTTTTAAATAGAAGACTATTGTAGTTTATTCAGAAAATGATTTCGCTAGCCAGCGAACGTTACTAATTTGTCCTTGCTGTTACGCTGAATTGATAATACGCTCTTTCGGCTATTTAATAAGTATATCGCCGGGTGTCTTTTATCCTTCTTCTGTGAGTATTCTTTTACGAAAGTGCGAAAAGTTGCCAGGTTTTTTAGTGAGATCTACCAAGGTTTATAATAGCAAAGAGGGTTAGATCTCACATAACCACTTTCATATATGACTTATTTATTTTATTCGACATTCATGTTACCTGGTTTCTAAAGTGGATTTGTAGTATATAGCATACTCATTACGAACTGCTTCCTGTTCGTACAGCGCCTGTCCTACTTCCTGAACTGCTTCCTGTTCGTGATGGAATCGGTGTTTGATTGGAGCGATATAAAGGACTTAGCATACTGGCAAAGAGAATGCTGGAAAAATATAATACCCTACTGAAAGAATGTGACCTAACGAAGATGCATTTTGAAAACATCAGGTGCTGTGAAAAGGTTTTCCAACTCTGCAACTTTTCTCAGTATATGATTTAATTCAAAAGTTTTCTAAGAAAACACCGCAAAGAGCGTATTATACTATTTATGATCAGAGTTTTCTCTCTTGGTATTTCATGAGGCACAAAAGTCAAAAGAAGAATTCTGCAGCTTGCAACAGGGAGCTATATTCATCGCATGAGCCAAAATTCTTCCTGAAGCAGAAATATAACATCTAACCTTCTTTGTTATCATGCAATGCAGCTAGATCTCAATGTCAAACTTTTCCACTTCTCGCACAGGCATGAAGAGGAATACTATAAGTAAAGGGTGTAAAATGCCCTTTTATTTATCACAACTCATCAACAGAAAGGCATGGACTTTGTTTACAACAGCAGCAATTACTTGCAGTGAGAACTTAAAGGTAATTTAGTAATAAATTCAAAAGGTAAAGATGAAGTGCTAGACAACACAATTTAGTATAACCTAACAGGCTGACTCAGAAATCTATGGTATTCGGCGAGGCCGAAATAGCGAACTTTCGCTTCACTAGTGAATTCAGGCTCTGTCTAACGTTTGAACCGCTTAAATATTCTCGTTCGCCTACTTAATTTGCATCCTGGTGACGAAATGCGAAGGGAAATAAGAGAATTCAGGAAAGATACCTAAATAAAATAACTGCTTAGTAAAACTAAGGGGAACCCTACACAGGATGGTCCAATTTGATGTACACATTCGGCAGCAAAATGTCGTTAGACTAAACATTGCTTAAAGCAGCTTGTAACTAACCAAAATTTTGCGTCTTTAAATGCAGATTCTTGTCACTTAGCACTATATTATGGATGAGTTGTACAGTAATATTTTTTCTATGGCCTCGTTTCAAATGTGACTATCTCCATTAATTTCTAATTAACCATTCTCCATTATCATTAGAATTGATAAATACCAAATGCTAAGCTTAAATATCACCCTAGGTTATTAAGCACTAAAATATAGAGGGTATTTACATATTTCTAGAACGATGCATTCGAAGGAAAAAAGCAAATGATTTGGAAAAAATTCCTGGCAGCAGCTCATTATCTGACATGATAAATATCATTGCTACTTTTAAATTTATTTTTATTTCAAAGTGTCTCATGTAAGCAAGCTGTGGATTGAGAGTTATGTTTTTGCGCGTTCCGAAGAGAAATATTCGTATTCTATAAAAGAATGTTGTGAAATGCATCGTATTAAAATTTAGAAGTGCAAAATAACCAAACTTGTTAATTTGAAAGGGAAACACCGCTGGTCTTTACTTATACATGGAAAGAAGACTCCGAACGAATACTCGAAAAAGGTACGTAGTTTTGCTAATGTATCTAAGGTTAAACCGTTGGTAACAAGAAAAAATCTGCTGACGTACAAATCAATTACCATGTCTTTAAATATCTCTCCAACGGCAATAAATAAAATAAAAAAACCAAGATTTACATCTTCAAATCTGAAAACACAATGTTAACCAGCTTTTGCATGAGCATGTGGCTAACGCAGAACAATTTGTGGAATACCGTATGAAAACTATTTAACAGAGATAAATATTTGTGATCTTCAAAGCATTATCAACAGAGAGTTTTACGACCGTTATTTGCAGAAAAAAGTCCATTTCTTTATCCGGATGATGTTAAAGAATGATACTTCACCAATATAAAGTAACAAGTCTTCCTTCGAAAAATACTACAAAATTCTTTGAAAGATGAAGACTGATAAAAATATTGCATATATACCTTTTCAACATAGTCCTGCAAAATGCTCTGACGTTTCACCTCTGGATTCTAGTAAAGAGCCCTTTTTAAGCGCAAACCCACCACGACTGATAGAAGAGGAATAGAAACCAATTCCCTTAAAAATTTTACAAAAAGGCTTTGCTATCATGGAAATCACGATGCACAATTTTAAAAAAAAGATATCAGATCGTCGAACTTTTAAAAAAGTATTCTTTACAGTTCAGTTAAACGGCCTCCAAACCTTTCTAAAAATGTTTAAAACTTTCTGGTCAATACGCCAGGTTAGCAATATACTTCATTAACAACAAAAAGAGAACTATATCCACAAAAAATCTGTTTAAGAGCATTGTGAAAAAAGGAGAATGCAATAATGTCTTGCAGATAGTACTTTGGCTTAACTAAGGAACAGGTTTTGAATTGCACCGCCAACAGATGGGAAAAAAATGAAAGCATAATTGCTATCTAAGATAAGACCAAATTACGTCTTGTTTAAGCATGATAGCGCAAGATCTCGTATAACCTTTATAATGCAGAGAAAACTAATGAGCATTTCACGGGAAATATTACTACCCATCACCGGCTCTATTTCTCGAAACTAACGCCTACAGATTGTTACTTTTTTAGATGTATATAGAGGATTTTTTGTCAGAATAAATGCCACTGAATTTGAAGAAATCGAGACACTTTTTGTCTACAATATCCTAATTAAAATCAGCGTTAGAGTCTCTGATACCTTGCACAGCATGGCATCAGACTGGCTGAACTTCCTACATGCCTATTCCTAAAGCTTCTGAATTTTAAAGTGAAAACTGTTTGCCTCTCAAATCTATGAAAATTCTGGAATGAGCCAAACTCATAGCGAAAAGCGGCAGAAAGCAAAAAAGTAAATTGAATAACATTTCATTAGTAACATTTAAACATATATGCCACAATCTTTAAATATGATGCTTCATACCATCTATTTCTACTAATTGCTCTCAAAATCATGTTCAACTGACATATCACGGAACACCAGTACGCTGAAAGTTTCACCTGAGCTACTTTCCTCCACTTTATAGTGCAACAGAAAAGGGCTTTTCTCACCCCCAAAAAAATTCATATAGGTACCAAATTGCAAGTATCAACATACCTATAGCCATACGCGATATCTTATAGATGATTGCTCAGGATCAGCTATGATTACCCAGTAATATAGAGAAAGAGTATCGTATTTATTTATGAAACGAGATTACATTCTAATAACTATGAATTTCAGGTAGAGCTTGCTCACTTTAAGCGGCTGTTCGGTATAGTGTCACGTCGATTATTAACGCATCATATACTTCCTTCCGGCATCAAGTCTTCATATTATTCGTTTAGTTACGTTATAATGTCAGATCAAACTTTCAGCTGTTCCGTGTCTACGTTAGTGTTTATGATAATCAGAACTCAGACAAAATTACAAAACTGGCTACCGCAGATGAAAGTACAAATATAGTGAATATATCTTACCCGAGATCAGGAATAAAAACGACATTCAAACCTTTATGTATGGATCAGTGGCAGAGATCTTGAGACAGGGAACAGATTGTCAGAGGAATACATACTACTTCCAAAAATCTGTATTGAGTTTTACAGTAGTACGAGTAATTTCCCGAGTTTCTTGCGGCCCATGGGTCATACACAAGTTGTTTACATCGTTTTGACTTTCGGGACAGATAATAGTACATATGGAGAGGCTAGTGAGCCAAACAAATGCATCTTTCTTGACCGGAAATGAGTAGCTTCCAACGAACAAACCTTTTGCTGAAAGCAATCACATATAAACCAAAAACACTTGCAACAACAAATTTGCAATCACGTATCCCGATTTGCAATAACATAGCATTCTTGCTTTCTAGGATCTTGTAAGGATTTCATCTGCAGCAGCGTTTTCCACACTCATTAGCCTTCCCAGTCGCCATTATCTAACATTTCAATTACGTAATTCATTCCTACATATATTTTTATTATGCATTACTATTTTCTATTACAAAACATACCTTCTTTTATATACTATATTAGATGCATTTTCCTGTATTTGTTGTCATGATTGCATTCATATTTACATCATTCATATTATGCTTATTATTAATACATCATTATGAGTTGCAATATTAGTAATGCATATATATGTTAATATGTCATGTTGATTCGTATTCATGTCCTAAACATATTTATTGTTAATATACCATGCTCAGTATGCAAGGTTTTAGTTAAACTAACAAAGTTTTATTTTAATTTTACTCTTTCTATCCTTTCTCATTTCAACTTCCCTTTAGAATAAGCGCACGTTTCAGCTTTATGCTAATTTGAAGTGGAGCCAAGTAGTATTTAAACGAAAGGTAGAAACCTTTCAGAGTGAGAGAGCTTTTAGTCTTAGACCACGGTTACTCTATTCAACGTTCGCCTGACTAGCTGGTATTTAAATTATAAGCCGTAGCGCTTTTACGTGATTACTTATTGAAGTAATTCCAAGTGCGTCAGTATTAGTTAAATCTTGCTACGCACCATTTAGTTTAGAGGCCAACCTCGCGTTATAGATCTGTGAGCAACGACTATTTAATTCTATTTAGTAATTAATTTGATTGTTCGTTTTAGACCCAAGTGTGGTCTTTATTTTCTGTATCCCTCCCGAGTTGGGAAGCGGTTGTAAATAATTGTGGTTTAATAAAAGAGGATTTTAAATCTATTTAAAGTGCAGTTCTTCTACCACTTAATCACAATATTCCACCACAGAACATAGCTGCATTCAGCTCGCTATTCAAGATCAGAACTTTAAGCTGTCACGAAGATGTTTGCCAAGAATATGCACCGAACACTCAGTCCTGACAAGCATTTATTTTCTATTCTTCTTTATATTTAGGGTGTAGACATATAAGGCATTTTTGAAGCAAGAGAGATGAAAAATGTGCCATGCCCTCACCGGGACTCGAACCTGGAACTCTTGAATACGCCCCGAGTATGCTACTGTTACACTACGAAGGCATACAGAAAGGAGGGAGAAAATACCTTATATACTCCCCCTTTTAAAAAGCGATTGGGGATTAGGGGCCTCAATCGCCAAATCCTGGTGAAGAAGAATCATCAACCACCACCTTTTTTTTAGTTAGAGCGCCACTTTGGAGTCATTAGGTTATTTTTGAAGCAAGAGAGGTAAACAATGAGCAATGCCCTCGCTGAATCTCGAACCTGGACCTCTCGAATACGTGCCGAGTACCGTTGTACGAAGATGGCACTCAGAAAGGAGGAAGAAAATACCTTATAAGGGTACCATTTTCCTATTCTTTGTGAAGTTTTTATTAGCTCGAGCTCTTTAGTACCTGTTCTCTATCTCTTCATTTGCATGTTCTGTATGCTTTGTCAAAATTAACGCTATTAAGTAAGCTTATGTTAGGGCTTGTCAATGTTTCCCATACCCTGATTATTTGTAATCAGATGTTGATACTGATTTCTCGTAAAGGTCTGACTCAACGTTGGTACTGAAATGTTATTATTAAAGCACTATTCGTATAGTCCTCATTTAATTTTTAACAACTCTTCCTAGGCATTGTTGCTAATCTTCAGTATGTGTTTACTTCGCCTAAAGGCTGAATTTCGACTCATTAAGGAAAGATAATCACTGGAGACGCCTCTTCAACATTAGAAAGTATGTCAAAGAGGCTCACTTAGAAGATAAGCACATTCTCATATAGATCAGCTGCTGCTGTTCAAGGAAAAATATTAAGTGTAAATACATCACTGGAATAAATTAACAAATACTGATTCAATTCCAAGAAAAGCCATCTAAAGTTTAATAATTCAATTATATTAATCCTTCAGCGGTTGTGAGATTAAGCAATTCTTTCTTCCCAAACGCACTCGATATCTGTCAGTCGTAAATTTCTAAAACGAGCTGTGTTTGTTTTGTCTCATTGTGGTGCTTAAATGGAATGCGAACTGAGCTCGCTCATGGCTATAAAAACGGCTGAATGGAAACTTAGTATCCTTTAGCCATTCAAGCCGCATAAACAATCTTACAAATGTTCTTACTCAGCGTTTATTTTCGAAACCGTTAAGTATTTTGATCCTGAATTTGAGAACGGCCCCCGGAATTTAAACTCCAATTTTAAAAGTATATATGTCGGTCAATTTTATTGGAACAGGAGTCAAACATTTTGCACTTTGTTTTTATAATAAGCATAAAAGTTTGCTAAATATAAATATAGGGACTAGGCGAAAATATAAAACGTTATGTTTTGTAGTTTTTATGAAATTGAATTTTTAAAACCTAAAAAGTACCAAAACATCAATGATTGCGTCATTTAAAACAATATTTTAACTGGAGGTATATATTTACGGCTAAAGATTGCGAATATAAACGCTTGGCGATGACGTTTATGGACACGGTGTATATATACTCAAAACTATTTGTGTCGCACCCTTAATGCATTTTAATGAAGGACACAGTTCTTGAACTTCACTATTTTTCTGTGTGGGATGATAGTTTTAGACTAACGAGTTATGTGCGAAAAGAATAGAGAAATTTTTTGCACAAAGAACGCTTCAGAAAATAATGAAACTTTGTTGTTCTAAATTTGTTGTAAAAAGAAAGCTGGAAAAATTAAAGAGTTCTGGTATATTTTTTATAATATGGGAATGCTCTTAGAAGATTTTTTGCCTTGAGTAAAAATATTTGAAATTCCTCGTCAGTGTCAAACATTTTTTGATTACATTGCTTGGGTAGTTTTGCTAATTGCATCGTTGTTTTTTTTATTTTGAGAGAGAATAAATAAGTACGAAGATAATATTTTATATGCTGGAATTTTTAATAATTTGTAAAGAATTAAAATCGTGTATTTACATAATTTATTTATAATAGTGGGAAATTATTTCATAATTAGAACGAAAGTTAATATTTTTGAAGGAATCATCAATGCATTGTTTGACAGTGTTAGAAAATGCTTTTCCGATATCTAATTATTAAAAAATGTTTCAAATAATCCGGTCCAATATTTTATCTAAACTTCTACGTTTGACAGTTGCAAGAAACTGCATCTTCAATAGTAAGCGTAAAATATTTGTTATATCTAAAAATAAAAATAATGCTTTTGTGCGAAATTTAAAATACTTTATTCAGCTCACCGTACGGAATTCCAAAAACTCAAGTATTCCATTATTTCAATTTGTCTCATTAGAATTGCTCTAAAATGTTGCAGGTACTCTAATTTACTTCTGAAGTAAATTTCTAAACATTTGTCTTTCTACTTCCGCTGATCTCGTTCAGTTCCTTTCGAAACATTTGCTAAAGTTAATTGCCATTTACCAAGAATGTAGAATATATTTCTATTTCTTCGCATCGAAATAAATTCTAGGAAATGAAATAAAATATAGTTACTACATGGATTTTCTTAGATTTCGTATAAATTCATATTTAAATAAATTGCTTCATTTTGAATTCTGTTTTCTAAATAAAAAATTAGAATATGCAACCAAATTTGTCTTAAATAAATCATATATGTTTGTGAAAGGAATTGTTTGTTAACTTAAATTAAAAACGTATTAAAACTTGAAATATATTTATGGAAGCTCTTAGTAGCAGTATTTCTCTCAATAGAGACAACATTAATAATTTAAAACCTTTTTACAGACGATCAGAGAAATAATTTTAAGAACGCTTCAGATCAATTGATGTAAAATTGTAGATTCGGAATTGTGAATTTTATTTATGCATAATTTTTTTTATCTTTTTTGATGTTGATTTAAATTCCAAAGATTCTATAGGTGATTCAGAATTCGTAGAATAACATTTAAAGGGAGCATGCTGTAATAAAAATTTTTGTACGTGAATGTAGAGGCATAAGCGACGTTTTAAGGTACGAACATAAGAAAAAAATATATGAAAGGAAACATTAATTGTTTACTTGCAACATTGTTAACATGCGCTTTTTTACAGCAATTTTTCTACAATAATTACGCCCTCTAATGGTTACAGTATATACTCGGCAACGCCAGTAGTCCAATCACTGGCTTATACTGTTGCCAGTAGAAGGTAGTAGATGGCTTACCATTCATCAACATTGCACATCTGTGGCAGCATAACATTTTCTAATGTGCTAGCGTCCATTATGAGTAACTTTGTAAATACTGATAAAGCAGACATGCATCTAATGTGCCCTCGTTCAAATGTTTACTCTAGGACAACACTATGATGCATTAGCAGACATTTTGAAATAGATAAAAGCCGGATCACAGCATGTTTGGACAATTACGCAGTCAAATTTATAAAACTGGTTCGTTAGACAACATCCGAAAATGGAACGATTAAGAGAAATGTAAGTCGTCCATACGTACAAGAATTAACTTTGAACTTAGTAGAAAATAACTTGACGCTAATACAAGAGCTACAGAACGTCGTAATGATGCGAATGAACTCACCATTGGGACATTATTAAACAAAGAACGTTTATCTCCATTTCATTTCTGCAGACTCAAGTTTTGAAAATGTAAGATGCCCTGCGCTTGGATTTCTGTCAGTGGAATTTTTTCAGTAGAGTGCAATGCAGCTGATATTTTAGTTTATATAATATTTAAGAGTGAGGTGGTTTTGTACATGAAGCTATTTCAGTGTTCACACTTGTCTTGTGAAAACTATCTCAAAGTTATATTCCATTAGAGATCTGTTAAAAAAGGGGCCAAACTTTTGCTCTTCTTGCTTGCAAACTTTTACCTACTAGGTCCATCAAAATACTCCTCTACATATCAGCACATCATTGTAATTGTTTCTTCTACATTTGGATCTCCAGTTGAAAATCACATTTTTCAATGGCGTGCGACACTCTCTTCGTATTTTTTTGAATCTTCTCTATGGAGAGGAAACGACATCCGTTCAAAGGAATTTTAAGTTTGGGGAAGAGAAAAAAGACTACCGAAGAAAACGTTCAGAAGGGGCTGGAGTACAACAGAAATGAACGTTTTCTCAGGTAATTTGTAACAAGGAGCAATGTATGAGCTGGAGCTTTCTCGTCATTATCTACGAGAAATTTCCCCAGATTTCTGGTATATCTCAATAGTGTAAAAAATAAATTCATAATGCTCTCTGAATGCATTGGTCGTCTGTTGTGAAAGATTGCTCAGCCGCTGGATCTTTAGCAATCGAACTTCTACTTTCCGTAAAGCACTGAAATATATCATAGCACTGCATTCGGCTCATGCAGTGATTCTTATATTCTTAATTAAGAATTTGAATGTGAACGTTTTCCTAAGGTTTGCTCAAAATTTCACTCAGACGCGCTATTCCTTCTGTTCGCTTCATTTCTGGCTTTCCGTTGCTCCGACGAACAGCTAATGTACGATCCACTCAATCAGTAGTTAGTCAGTAACTAACACATACATCGGAATCTAGTGAAAGATGATATGCTGCCAATGCATATACCTTTAGGTGCACATGGGCACATCATTGGCGCGCAGTTTAGAAAATCGATTTGTTTTTGATAAATTTCGTACGTCCACGTGTTTAAAAGAATGATTTTCAATGAACAAGTCGCCGGCGATTGTGAAAGACTTTCTAACTCGCCCATATCTACTACAATGCGGTTCGAGGACTGATGCTCAAGCATTTTCCTGAAGGATGTTTTAACAGAATTCCTTCAAGAATTTCGATTACAGATTTCAGCACAATGAGGTGTCAGCCTATTTTAGCATTAAAATATGGAATTGCTAAGACGTCCCTTTTGGATCGTACTGAATTTACCATGGTGGACTAATCCGTTAGAAACCCTCGTCTCCCAAATTATTGGGAGTCGGTTCCGCCTTATGGGGATAGCTAAAGTACCTCGATTACAAGAATACAGCTGATTGCGTTGAGGACCTTATCGCTCGAATATGTGTTACGGCTTTACTTGAGCCAGAAATGGCATTTTTGAAATTGGACGCCGGTTAATAAATTAATACTGTCATATTATTATTATTGGTGACACTATTTTGAGAGTTATCATAAACAGTGCTGTAAAGAAGCTCTCGACGGAGATGCTGTGTTATGTAGAAAATTTTGTTGCTGTTTAAATATAAAAAATATACTTAATTTAATTTTATTTGCATTTTCTCCCTCCTTCCAGCATGCCTTTGTAGTGCAACAGTAGCACATTAAGCGCGTATCGAGAGGTCCAGGTGTAAGGTTTTAGATAAGCTAACAAAATTTTATTTTAATTTAAATCTTTCTATCTCTTGTTACGTTTCAACTTCCCGTTAGAAGAAGCGCGCGTTTTCAGCTTTATGCTAATTTGAAGTGGAGCCAAGGGCTATTTAAGCAAGTGGTAGAAACCTCTCAGTGTGAGAGAGCTTTTAGTCTCAGATCACGGTCATTCTATTCGACGTTCGCCTGACCACCTAGCAGCTAAATTCTAAGCCATAGTGCTTGCTACATGATTGCTTATTGAAATAAATCCAAGTGCGCTAGTATTAGTAAATCTTGCTACGCACCATTTAGTTAGAGGCCAACTCCGCGTATAGCTCTGTGAGCAAAGAGTAATTTCATTTCTATTTAGCTTTAGTTTAAACTTATCTGATTGTTCATTTTAGACCTAAGTGTGGTGTTTACTTTCTGTATCCCTCCCGAATTGGGAACTGGTTGTAAATAATATTCATTTAATAAAAAAGGATTTTAAACCCCTTTCAAGTGCAGTTATTCTCCAAGTCAATCACAGTATCCTACACCAGAACATAGCTGCATTCAGCTCCCTGTTTCAGATCAGGACTTAAAGACATTTCAGCTGTTCACGAAGATGTTTGCCAAGAATATGCACAGAACACTCAGTCCTGACACAAGTTTCAGTCCCAGGGAGGACATTGCTCATTTTTCCCGTCTGCATCATCAAAAAAGTAAAGCTGTAGGTACAACTGTATCGAGACAAATAGAAGTGAATTCAACCTAAAATATCCGAACAATACATTAGTGGAATTTCGAATTAAATTGCATATTTAATTGATTTATCATTAATTTATTTTTAAACTTAAACAATACAAAGTAGAATATTATTTTTGTTTTCTTGGAATGACTTATCAATTAAAAAAATCATTTTAAAAAGAAGAATAAGCAGAAAGTTCTGCACATGTAAAACAACACATGTGAATTCGTATAGCTGCAGGTAATATTAAGTTCATGAGATCATAAAGTGACAGTCTCAAAATGTCATTAGCGAGAAGAAAATTGAAAGACGTTTATGACACTGCTAAGGTGGTACGCTGTTGCTATTCCTGTATTAAAGATGCCAGAGAAGATTTCTCCAGCTTTCTGTTTGGTCGAGTTTTGCTTCTTTTGCTGAGGGAGGATTTGGTTGACTCCCAACAATACTGCTAGCTCGGACCGCGGAGTGAAGAAACTTTTACTTCAGCCTCTGCTTACCTTTGCAATCCTCGATGAACGACGCTTGTCAAAGCGGAACTTTTTGGGCTGGCCCCCGTCTTCTCTGCTGTTGCTGTCTTCGGCTAGTCCGTTCCTATTGTAATCTCCACCCAGATAAGCAGGGGTTCGATAGGGTTACGCAACCCATCTTGGCTCTCTCACTCCCCTGCACTCCGATCCTCTTGCAGAAAAGGGGAGTTTGTGGTCATTAACCTCAAGCATTTCGTGACCTCCACCTCGTTCTCACATGACCACTGCTGTTCCGCCATACTCCCCTCTCTTTTTCTCCCGACAACCGGACTAAGGAATTTGTCGCTAAGGTAAGAAAGGACTACCTCCATGGTTGGGTCCTGTCATTCTTTCCTAAGAAGGCAACGCTCTCTGTCACGGCCAAAGCAATATTTTTCCTTAAAAATTTAAATTACCTCTGTTTCGCAAAGTTTCCATATTCAGTGTCTAGGAATCACTTTCTACAACTCCGAAAAAGGAAGCACTGGGGTATTGTTCGGAGAACAGTCTTGACGCCAAAAAGGGAGAAACAGCTTATTGTGGTATGGCAGGCAATAGTTGTCATTCGATGACGTACTTCCTCTAGGGAGACAGCCTTAATACTTCTCCCTTGCTAAGGGATTATCTGTAGTCTTACTTTTACTTCCGTTGGTATGATGAAATGTCGCCCACACCCTTTAAGAAGCCAAGGTGGCGCAACGAAGGCTGTTCTCCGAACAACACTGTTTCAAAATCGCATTTCTTTCTGGAATGTTCTCAAAATTCTTTGCTTCAGATTCAACAAGAAATATAATTATTTCCTTTTACAGTTTATGTAAACAGTCAGGAACCAATTCTCCCCATTAAATTTTAAATGAATACAAAATTATAAACTTACCTTGTAATTAAAAAACAGCAGCTGTAAGTGAAGAATTTAAATTTCTTTTCAAGTCTTATATGCTTGTGATTTTACTTGCGCTCATACATTTCTATACAAAAAGTGCTTGTTTTAATGTACTCTGCCGCCCTTTAAAGTTTATCTTGTGAGTTTTAAACCGCCTTGTATACATTTTAAAAGACAATTTTGAGTTCTTCCTTCTTCAAAGCAAGCACTCAGATCTGTTCAATCATGAAATTGCAAAAGGTGCTTACACTCTCTATTGAGCAAAGGAAAACAAAAAATACCTCAGATTTCTATGAATACGTAGAGAAGGGTTATTTAAAATTCAAGGTGTTCAAATTTTTAAACACGATTTGTTTAAAATTTTCGCCATTTATAAAAGCATGCCAGTCTTAATGTTTTTAATTTTTGCCCTATCAGTAGATTTTCTTATATTTATTTTTTTATTCTAGACATTTACTGAAAAATAGCTTTAAAACATTTACTTTATTCTATATTTAAGATAAACGATTCAGTGAGAGAACTTAGACGACTTCCTTCATTAATAAAGGGACAAAGTCTTTTGTTTCACAAAAAACACTACCTTACTCTGAAATCACTGGATAATAATTAAGTGGGACTGGAAATGATTATTTCTTTCCCTCAATATTTATTTTTTCCTCTTAAATGTAAACTGACATTTGTAAGAAACTTTTAACAGAACTTTTAGTGCATGTCTTGCAGACAAAGTAAGCAGCAATTAATAAATAATATTTCACTGAACTGTTCCATGTTTCTAAAAGAAGGATTATATATCCCTATACCAAGGGATACTTGCTTTTTTCATCCGTAGGTTTTTCATTCCAGTCAAAACTTCCATAATAAAAATTAAGCTTATGAATTTCATTGCATATCTGATGCAATTTTCAAATAACATTTCAAACTGTTTAATATAAATAATTTAATGTTTTAAAAATTCAGCATTTTAGTTTTTTTATTCTTAGTTTGGGTTAAAATTAGGCCTGTAAATTACGCTAGTAAAACCTTAATCTTGGAAATCTGCATAAAAATTATGAACTCGCAAGTTTATAGCTGCCGCAATTTGTGTAGCCGGAATAGTGAGCCGCGCCGTCTAACTTCGTTACTTAAATATAACTTCATTCTTTCTCTGGGGAAGCTTGATATGATAGACGGGTTACTGGTTCTACCTTTCACCATGGCTTGTCCTTTGTCTTCCCGAGTCGATCCGCGGGGCCGGCGGCTCTTTGGATCGCCTCTGGCCTGGTGGTACGTGCCTGTGTATACGCGCATCCGCCTTTAACGGGACATAGCCTTCTTTTATATGTGATGGACAGGAAATTTTGTATACTCTATCTCATTAACAGTATTTTATCAAATTTTCCTGTAGAAATGAACGATTAGAGATAATATTTTCTTAAATATTGAGCTCCGCATTCAGAAAAGAAATTAATTTTTCATTAGACACACATAACTAATATTTTCTTCTCTTTGTTAAGATACGCCTATAACAAAATTATTTGTAGAAAAGCATACAGAACCCGTAAAACCGAGTTATCATGTTTATCTTCTTTATATTCAGATTGCCTAAATTAAACAATCATTAACTATTTTGTTTCATCTTTTGCGACTATTCTATATTCCTAATTAGTGTACCAAATCATACATACGAACATTTGTTTAATTTCACTATGCTGAAAGTAACAACGAGTTACGACAACTTCAGCCGTTTTCAAACGGCTGTGACTCTAAATGAATATATTCTATAATAGCTGCCGAACTATTGAACAATCTAAGTCACTACATGAGAATAAATACGGTTATTGGTGGTACCTATGAAAGCAACTCGGTGCTTTTTTCGGAACAAATATAATTACTTCTGTTATCCAAAAAAGCGATAAAACGGAGATTTTCTAGTGTGAATAAAAAAGATTATAAGAATGTGACAACAGCCAGTTTATTCTAGAAGTTATTGAAAAACAATACTCTTCGTTCGTAGACTAAACGTTGAGGAATCATATTTAATGTTTTGCTGTTAAATATATGTATTTAATTTATTTTGATTCACTTTAGAATAACGTATACTTTAGTTACATTATAATAGCCTAGAAAGTAAAAATATAAAGCAAAAACTTCAGGTTTCCAGCAGAAATAATTTAAGTCTTCTGGAAGTTAAAAAGCAGAAATATTACGTACTGAAGAATCTTATTGGAAATAACTTACATTATCAGCGTTTTCAAATTTAATCAGTTATATGTTTACTTAAACAATTCCATCAACGTGATACGAACATTGTAATTAGTCCTGTTAAGTAATTTTTGCTTTTTTATTGAAACAAATGTAGACATTTTTCTCAAACCTGTTACTTAATTCACTGAGAGCTCTTCGAAAACCAGAAGAGAACGAAATTTTTATAATAAAATAGAATTTCCGAATTTTAAAATTTCCTTGGAGAATATACAACATTGCCCCTAAAAACAAAACAATATCAAATTAGTTTAGCGAGTCTGTTTTTAATCTTTTAATTAACATTTTTCTTCTTCCATTTAAGAAAGATATGATTCTTTTGATGTTCATAACATTCTAGCAGCTTTCATTTGCGTTTTCAAATTAGCAGCTTTAACCTCATGACTAATTTTAGAATTCAGCATTAATATAAAAGAAGATCTAACGTCGCAACAATTCAGATTCTGTCTAACATTGCTACCCTAAATTCTACATCTAAATGTGGCAATGAGAAAAATTCACATCTGCACATGTACATTTAATTAAATTCCTCAGTAAAGTGCAGAAAGGAGCCCATCTGCAGAAGGAATATGAAACCGCTACTTTCGTTCAAATCTAGAAATTATGCAGCCGGAAGGAGAAAAAATAAGGAACTTGCAGAACAAAAACAAATTGTGGATTACAAGTGCACTCATTGTGGACGGAGAAAGAGAGAAAAAATCAGTAATTTGTTTTCCATTGTTAAGGAAAGAAACAGTACCAAAATCAATTTTTAATTTCTCGCTTCAATTAATTGAAGGAGCGTGAGAATAGAACAAGTAGTTCCTCCATTTATTTTAGATGAATTAAAAAAATATATATACATGCACATATATATATATATATACACTGTACATGCAGTTATTCTTTTATCCAAAGATTCATTTTTTAAAAACTGAAAAAAGTTAGCCTTTACTTGTGTTTGAAATATACGAAGTTTACTGTATTTTTTGCAAACTTTTTTTATTCTATCTCGGAATAAACAAGGTCCTTGTAATATTTGGGTAAAAGAAGTAACCTATGAATATTGATAAACCGTCAAATTGTGTGTTGCAAAAAAATAAATTCCTTTCTCTTTAATTCCGAGAACAATTTCTGTGCTTTTTTTATATGCTTGAGGGGTAAGAATAATATTTTTAACAATACTTGAAGTTAATGTGTACTTTTCCTACGCGAATTTTTTTTAAATAATGATCCAAAATGCCCTCTTAAACACGTTAAAAATTGAAATGGGTCATTATTAGCAAATGAGTTTTCCTTTTGGCTTGGCTTACCAATCGAAAGTCATTTCTTTCATACAATGAGCTAATTATACGGAAATTTTTATTGCTTAAAAAACAAATTAGTAAGAAACTCAGGCATACATATTAAGAAAAAAATTTGCTTATTTAAGAAAAAAATTAATAATATGAGCTTTTCTCACTCAGAATGGGTTTGACAATTATAAAGACGCGTAAAAACTAAAAATAAGGAGAAAAAGGTAAAAAATAAAATACACAACATGGAAAAAATTTAAATCTTAAATGCAAAAAAAGAAAGAAATATTTCCAAACAAATTGCAAATCTGTGAATGCTGCCTAAAACACATTTAGCGCAGAGCAAAACACCAAAAATTATCCTTAATTTTGTAAATAATTGAATAAGCAACAATAGAAAATTTTTTAAAAAATAGAAAACGATCTTCAACCGCATCTGTGCAGGTTCTGGATTGAATTCATTAGTTGATTCTCTATTTCTCATTATTTGAGTTATTGAAAATTTAATTTCTTTTTATTCGTAAGAGAACCGGAAAGATCAAATCAAGTTAGGATCTTTGAAACATGGCCAAACATGCCAAAGAAGCCAAAGAATAAGACTGTACTTAATGGAGATCGTTTAAGGAAAACTCTCTCTTATTCACCCGAGATAAATCCACTCAATCAGCCCATTCGTCTTGATTTGAACGCGATTCCAGTTACCATTATTCAGAAATATTAGTGATCGGATACCGGTTGGCATTGGTGATATTAGAATGCAATTAGTGGAATTATTTACGTGGTGTGCCAAAATATTGTTTACAAGCTTGTAGGGTTTATATTTATTTTAACTAACATTTATTTTAAGTTCATATTCCTTTCATTTTTAGCCTTCATTTCTCCCCTAAAAATGCCCGTGCCAGAGTATGCAAATTGGAGTAGCACGCGCAGTTTATTCAAATTTAGCGGAAGCTAGTTGAGTTAAATAGCAGACGAAACGAGCGTGTAAAGGTCTTGCTTTGAAGCTACGCTGGAGAGATTGCTCGGTAGAATTTAGATCAGCGCGTGTCGGCCTTTGTGCCTAGCTTTGCAGAAGTGCTAGACCTTCAACTGTTAAATCAGTAATCTTGCTGAATATCAGCGATAATTAAAAACGCGGTTAGTTAAGATCTCAGAGCCTCGTCGGTAGTTTTTGACATTTGTTCATCTAGTTTCTTATTTTCAGTTTTACCTTACTTTTAGTTCAACCGCCGAGTTGGAGCAGTTTGTGAGCGTCGAGGAGACGCAGTTGTAATTTTAAAAGTACAATAAAAGGGTTTCAACCCATTCGCACGTTTTTGTTACTCACTATCCCAGTGACTGACAAGTTGGGCCAGAGGAGAGATCTTACAAGCTTAAAGTGCTTGTCTGTCAGACCATGAATGTGTAAACATAAAAATGTTTTTTTATGATGAAAATCAAACTTTTGCTCGTGTTGAAAATGTTTATTTATTATGTTAGGTCTGAAAATTAAATCTCACAGTTCTACAGCAATGTGCTCGACACACAAAGAAAAGGATTTGATAGCAATGTTAACACGATGCTATAAAAATATCTTCACGTTTTATATGACGAAAATAATTTTGGTTATAGAAAAGGTTCAAAATCTCTTCCTCCTTCCATCGCCCGCAACTCTTACTTCACAACACAGACAAATCGATTCACGAATTCATTCAAACTGACCAGGCGTGTCATAAACACGTTTCGCGGCTTCTACGATCCTGACGACGAGGTTGATGTCAGATATTACAGGTATTTCGTATACCAGCGACTTATCCCGTATGTATCCCCCTAAGAAGAAATTCATCCCATAGTACAAATATAAGCACAATGGGCATATACATGTAGTACGTCCCGTCCCATGTGAGTGCTTACTCGGAAAGCTCAAGCTTCGTTTAATCTGTGGAGCAATGACCTACACAATGGAGAACTTAAGCAGACGTCTGTTTAGGACGACCCTGCTGTATATGCGTCTCGCGGACTCACGGCTCCAATAAACGTAATGCGTATAAGCCAATTTCGCATTACTGAACCTATGCATTCTTCTCCAACATCCTCGCCTGAAACGATCAGCTTTCCATTCTCCACTACGTCTGCTCGTCAAGGTTTCGGACACAAATTTCTAAGTAAAACTTGTTCGTCATGTTTTAACTGACTAAACCATGAACGTTTTAAACGACCTTTTAGGACACCTTCTATAGGTCTTTTGCTGATAATGGGTACCAATGGTATCAATGTCTCTTTTTTTCCCAAAAGGAACGTTTGACCTGAATGGGAAATTAGTCTCGAAACAGCATTTTGCGTTGAATCACTATAAACGGCGTATCACCTTCCAAATTGTTGGCACCAAATATTATCACCCTGCATTATATTTTTAAAAATAAATAATGAAGAGTCTGCATGAATGTTTGCGTGTTTCGCGCATTTTGAAAAAAAAAACGGTACCTAGAGCCATCAAATGTTGAATAATTTAGTCCTCCACCAAAACAGAACACCTGGAACCCTGAATTTTGAATTGGTTTTACCATCTACTGCATATTTTGTAAAACTTCAACGAATTTTTGATTAACAAGCTCAAAACTTTCAAAGCAAGCAACTGGTGGCACTAAGGGGAAAAAAACGTTTCATCTCCAGAGCGCGAGACTGTCTATCGGAATTAATTTCCAAAGCTATGCCGTTTTTATAATTTTATAATTTTGCTGTTGAATTGAATTTTACGTAGCGTTAGCGACAAGAGTGTGATATTTAATAAATAAAGTAAACACAAAAGACGTTAATAATAAAAAGACAAGAAACGTTTTGTAAAACCATTTTAGTAAGGATATTCAACAGTGATATGATGAACTGAGGAACTACTGAAGAAAACAGAAAAAATGCATGCCAACATCGGAACGTAAAATAAAGTCGGAAACTCTAAACGTATAATGCTATTCTAATTTTAAAGTTTTTTATAATTCTGCTGTTGAATTGCATATGGTGTAAGTTCAAAGAAAATGATGTTTAATAATAAAGTTAAAAGAGAGGTTAGTAGGAGTGAGTGTAACAGCAGAGTGGTAAGCTGCGAGCTCAGCGAGGGCATACAAAATTCACAAACACTTTTACCTTTAATAAAATTATCAAAAGCGGCACACGCATTTATTATTCGAGACGTAGGTTAATCTTGTAAACAGCATTATTTAATCACTTATTTCCATTAATTTACATGTGCAATTTTTTCTCATAGTAGTTGTTAATTATATTTTGAATTTTTGTTTAGTTTGAAGTTTATTTTATGAAAATATTTTTTTTAATTTTATTAATTTTATGATTAACACCTTAGCATGAACATTATGTTGCAAGCTTTCTGCGTATTAGGTACTTTACCATTAAATTAAAATTTGTTTTCTTTTATTTATCTGTATACATATATTAAATTTTTCGATTTCCAGAATCACTTTATACAAAACAACTTCTTTCCGATTTATTGGAATTTTTAGCAAATATGGAAATTCTAATCTATATATAAAACGTTTGTGGCTAATATGCACGCGTATTTTGCCCATTTGTTTGAAATTAGACAAAGAAAAAAATGGTATCTACATAAAACCATCGTTTTAAAAAGATGCAGTCCTTGAAGTATACATTATAAAATATCACCCAAGTGCTTATCAGGTTCCTTAAATAAAGGAATATATATATACAGGATGATTAAAAAAAAGTTTACAAAATGGCGTAGTAAATCAGGCATATAACAAGGATAAAAAAAGCACATAGAAACATAAGGTCACAAGCACCACTAGAGGGCACTACAGTCACGAAAACAAAGTTGCTATACAAATACGAGTTGCGCAAACGGAAATTGTTTTAAGGCATAAGCACCGATGAAAGCAATATTAAAGTTGGCTACCTTGTAGAGACATTAGGTTAATTACAAGCAGGAGATGAAAAATATGCATTGCCTTCGCCGGGGATCGAACCACGGACCTCTGAAATACCGGCTCAGTGTGCTGACCATTACACCACGAAGGCACGCTAAGAATGTGGGAGATATACCTTATATACTCCCCTTTTTAAAGGGCGACTAGGGTTTTAGGGGACCTAGTCGCCAAATCCTGGGTGTGGAGAGTCATCATCCACAACCCTTTTAGTTCGGGCGCCACTGTAGAGACATTAGGTTAATTACAAGCAGGAGATGAAAAATATGCATTGCCTTCGCCGGGGATCGAACCACGGACCTCTGAAATACCGGCTCAGTGTGCTGACCATTACACGACGAAGGCACGCTAAGAATGTGGGAGATATACCTTATAACCTTATAATAAAAATTTTCAGTATCATTGACTACAAGAAAATCCAAGAAAACTTAACGATGAAAAAATTCCATACCATACATATATATTAAATTCTGATAAAACTGTCAGTCCAATAGTTAAGGACCTATCCAACGACACGACAGACGAAGAAATTAAAGAAGATTTAGAATCCCAAAGTATATCTGTCATTAAAGTTAAGCACCTTACTAAAGGTCACTGATTACGTTTCCAATTATATTCAGTTTTTTACATTGAAGTGCCTCGTACAGAGGCTGGCAAGCAACTACACTGGTGTGCAAAAATTAAGGACGAAGTCGAAAAATTAGCATATCAGCTGAACGAAGAGGCAGAGCGGACAGAAAGACCAATCAAGAGATTAAGTAAGGTGATCTACGGTAGCACATGCGCAGATATGCAGGTAGACGTAATGGGGGAGTGTCTGAGTAGTATAAGGCATGTTGTCGGTGTAAGATCAGTATTTCTGGTAAAAAGAGATTGCACGCCATATAGCAGTTAAAATCACACCGAGTTGCTGCCTCAGCGAGAAATGGCGAATAATCAATCTGTTAGACGACATCTGGATGCTTTTACCCGAGGTTGAATCATTGGGAAGTTGGAGAAAAGCCGCAGTGTGACAAGTGTGGCTGCAGAGTTCGGAATTGCTCACAGCATCGTTTCACGACTTTGGAGACAATTTCAAACTACAGGAACAGCTATCCGGGGGTTTAGTAGTGGTCGTCCATGAGGAACCACACCCGCAGATGACCGGTATATTGCCTTACAGGCCAGAAGAAACAGACGGCAGACAGCGGGAGAAATCGCTAGACACACGACACAGGCGACTGGACGACCGATATCGCGTTTTACCGTGGCCAGAAGACTGCACGGTGGTGGTCTGTTTGCACGACGCCCTGTACGGTGTGTACCTCTAACGCCTGCCCATCGGAGAAGGCGTTCTCTGTGGTGCCGGGAACACCGGAATTGGAGAGACAATGAATGGAGACGAGTACTCTTTACAGATGAGTGCAGATTCAGTCTGAGTAGCAATTCTCATCGCATACTCATCTGGAGGGAGCGGGGAACACGCAATCATCTCTCGAACATCTTTGAAAGGGACAGGTATGGAGGTGGCGGTGTTCTCGTTTGGGGAGGCATCATGCTTGGTAGTCGTACAGACCTTCACATCTTCGACGCAGGTTCAGTCAACGGGACCCGTTATTGTAACGAGATTCTTCTTCCATATGTGCGTCTTCTTAGAGGCGCTATGGGTCCGCAGTTCCTTTTCATGGACGACAATGCACCATGTCATCGCACAGTAGCTGCCGAACAGCTCTTAGAGAGTGAGGATATTGAACGTATGGATTGGCCTGCACCATCTCCGGATCTCAATCCCATCGAGCATGTATGGGATTTTCTAGGCAGACTTTTGGCAGCTCGTACCTTACCAGCAGTAACGATTCCGGAGCTTCGATTGACGCTGCAAGACGAATGGGCAGCAATGCCTCAACAACTCATTGACACCCTCATTCTGAGCATGGGCAGACGCTGTGAAACCTGCCTAGCAGTCAGGGGAGATCATATCCACTATTAAAGACCGGATGTTTCTTGCTGGACACCCATCACAGGGATGTTTCGACCTTCAGTCACATTGCGCTCCATGCTACTTTTTCAATAAAGCTTCCTTTTATCCCTCTGATTTCTCTTTTAGTAAGTGTTGCTTGCATTACTCATGTCCTTACGAATTGGGGATCTCACGGTATTAAATGTGTTGATTTGGAAAGCTTTTGTACAAAGTTATATTGAAAAAACCGTCTCGTCCTTAATTTTTGCACACCAGTGTATTTCATGTTCCTAAAATTATGAGGCTTTGGGTTCATATCGTTGGCTACAAATCCAAACCCGGTCCAGTTTAATGTTACAATTGCCAACGTTACTACCATACGCAAAGAGCATGCCATAATACATATCGGAGTATCAGATGCGCCAAGGAACATCCTTCTTATGAATGTCCTTTTAAGGGCACACCAAATTACAGTGCTGTGTATGTTTTTTGTAATGGCGCACATCCAGCTTCATCAATTTCGTGTCCTAGATGTCCAGTTAACAGTCAAAGCAATCAAAATATTAACGAAAGTACCCAAAATATTCAAAATATCAATTTATATGAAACAGACGCCATTAAGATTAATCATTCAAAAAAGTTTACCTCCAACAACCAACAGCAATTCAAAGATTTGTCACGTGGAAATACTAGCTAATCCTATGACTCCAATCGCACTTATACTAATGCAGGAAAAATAATTCAAATATCAGAACTAATCATAGCAGAGGCAATCAAGAAAGTAATAGGAAAGCAAGAAACATTAATAATAAAGCAGAAAGATCTGAACAAAACCTAAATAAATTCATAGCATTTATGTCATCAATTTACGACCTCTATGACGATTTTTGCAAAGCAAAAACCGTCACGGAAAAAACGACCGTCGTCTTTGGGGCTTTAAAGATCTATGAATCTCTTCACAATAATTAATAACACCAGCTCCCATCATTATACTAAAATGCAACGGATCAATTACGTGAAAATTCCATTTTATAATTGTAATGGACTCAAACATCAGCACCTGCCATTCATTTTTCAGAACAATTTTGGTATCCTTTTGCTCAATGTAACACATCTAACGCCTAATCATAGATTTAGCGTAGCCAATTACACTGTTTACAGACAAGACCGTCTGCATAACAGCGGAGGCGGTACTGCCATTATCGTTAAAAATTCAATTAAGCATGATGCCTATGATTTACCTAACTTAATGTCTGGGCTTGTAGAGTGTATAGCAATAACATTAATCCTTACCTAATTGTTTACATATACAAGCGTCCAGAAAAAATTCTAAACGTTCAGGAGCTTGATTATATATGTAATCTTGGTTTTCCTGTAATAATTGCTGGCGATATGAAGTGCAAGCACCTAGCATGACACTTTAGTTCTACTAAAGCGATGGAAATCGTCTATTCAATTACATGCAAAATTCTCTTATCAATATTCATGCCACTACTGAGGCAGCTTATCAGCCTTCAAGTAGCAATTTTAATCCTGATGTGCTTGACATTCTTATTACCGGTAATATTCCCCATATCCCACAGTTTAACGTTATTACTGATCTGCATTCAGATCGTAACCCTGTTATGTTTACTCTCTACGGTCTTCATCATCACTTACCACCACCGCTAATTAAAGTAAATTGGAATGACCTTTAACTATATTCTCAACAATCATATTACTGCAAATACTCAGCTTTCCAACCCTGAAGATATTTACGGAGCAGCCTCTCTGATGAATGAAAAAATTCTTGATGCCATACATAAAGCAACTTATAGCTCCCAAATTAAAGACCAAAATTTACCTAAGTTCATTCTCAACAAGATCAGATTCAAAAATAAACTCAGAAAAATTTGGCAAAGAACTCTTGACCCTAGAGACAAGCAAACAGAGAAGTACAAATGCTTTGTAATGAAAGCAAAGAAGAAAGATGGGATGAGTTTGTTAAGAATCCTATCACATACTTATTCGATTTGGAATTAGCAAAGTCACTCAGAAATGCTAAGCAGCAAATTTGCCCTATTGTCTAGAATAACATATCTATTCATGATCCTGAAGAAATTGCGAATACTTTTGCTGACGATTACGAAGCGCAATTTAAAATAAACAACTAATATCATCCTGAAGACATTAATATTCAAAACAGTGTTCATAACTATATGAATTCCATTAGGAGCACAGCAAATGACGCCAACACTCCTATAGAACTCGAAGAATTCATCAATAAGTTAAACCCTAAAAAAGCAAGTGGTTATGACCAAATTAGCAACTCTGCCCTTAAGCATTTACTAAAAAGGGGTATTGTTTTAGTTACTAACATCTGTAACGCATGTCTTCGCAAAAATCTGGAAAGCTTTGGAAACATGCTATCATTATAGTACTTCAGAAACCTGGAAAAGAAAAAAAAGTTACAACTAATTACAGACCAGTTTCTTTACTACCTGCAATATTCAAACTGTTTGAAAGAAAATTTACAAGAAAGACTTGGTAAATTTGCACAGCATAACAATCTTATATCGCCTGCGCAATGTGGATTTAAGAAGAACTATTCTACCATTCATCAAGTTTCCCGAATCGTGGAAAAGATAGGTGAAGCTTTTAACAAGAAAGTATCAACTATAATCTTTTTCTGCTATTATTATGATTATGCTCAACTACTCCCAAAATAGAAACTTTCAAGTTAAAATCAATACTAATTATTGCTCCAGAAGAGATGTAAAGGCTGGCGTCCTCCAAGGCAGAAATTTAGCACCGTATCTTTACCTAATTTACAGGGTGTTTATAAAGTCCCGGACCCATTTTGATGTTTAATAACTCATACAATAATGAAGATATAAACAAACTTATGGTATTTTTTGATGGAATAATTTATATATTTTCCTTTTCAGATTTGAATATCTTTACTTTTGTAAATATCGTCTGCGCGTGTGGTTAATTTCAGATAATTTCATTTTCCATTCTAAATAGCTGTACTTTTCTAAATATCGTCTGCTTATTAATTGCATTTTTCTCTCTTTTGTTTTTGGCAACTATTGCAATGTTAAAAGAGATTCCCCAAAGGTTGATGTTTGGTGTGGACTAATGCACGACCGAATCATTGGGCCTTTTGTTTTTACAGGAAAGACGGTCTCATCAGTCGTATACTTAGACATGTTGGAAAACTTCGTATTTCCACAACTAGAAGAGCTTCAGCCACATGTCGTTTTGCAACAAGATAGTGCACCACCTCATTGGGGTACCATCGTTCGTAGTTCTTCGAATGACCATTTTACAGGAAGATGGATTGGGCGAGGAGGTCCAATTCCTTGGCCACCCAGATCACCTGATAGAACGCCGCTGGACTTTTTTCTTTGGGGATTTGTAAAGGACAACGTTTACAGGAGCAGACTCTTGAACATGGATGACCTAAAAGCCAGAATTACAACCGCAATAGCCTCTGTGGATGACGACATGCTTGCCGGTGCCTGACGTGAAATTGAATATCGACTTGATATTCTCCGTGCGACGAAGGGGGCACACGTAGAAGTCATGAAACTTTTTGAGTCTATTTAAGCATTTACGTTATTAATTTTAATCTATCTTTATTATTTTATGAGTTATTAAACATCAAAATCGGTCCGGGACTTTATAAACACCCTGTATATAAATGATATACCAAATTACCCTGGTACTCAGCTAGCATAGTATGCAGACGACACTGCACGTTTTTTAATCTCCATTAATCCGCAGCATGCAAAAAGCAGACTACAAGATGCTATTGATCACATGCAAAACTGGTTCACTAGACGAAAGATTAAAACCAACTCGCAGAAACGTGTTAATATCATTTTTAGACGTACAATCAGAAGACCTGTTAATGAACACCTATTCCTGAATAAACCAAGTCATTGCTAAAGTAAACCACATCAAATATCTAGGTATCACCCTAGACAGTAAACCTAACTGCATCTTCAGAACACCAGAACTAAAGCAATGCAGGCACTTTAAAGTGTATACCCCATTATTAATAAATATTCTCAACTTAACCTCAGTATCAGACGAATAATTTACCCGCAAATGATAAGACGAATTATGCTATGTGGATCACAAATTTGAGCTGCTGCTACTCGTACTAATAGACAACCACTTCAAAGACTACCCCAGACTTAAAAAATGTTACCTTTCTCACAAAATACTTTCAACAAATACCGCAAGACAAGGAATGAAGAGAAGCAGCTTAAGCAGTTTGAACAGTAAAGCTCTTTAAACCATGAGAAATTTAGAGAATTGAATTTAATTTCCTGGAGATGTGAATCTAACAAACTACAAGCAATTTAAAGAGAAGATACATTTACATTAAAATATAAGGCAATAATGCTTCTAGTGAATGCTACAGAATTTTTTACAAATAGTTTGCAGTTAACTGAAAAATATTGTTTTTTAATGAGGTAAAACAGCAGACGTAATTTATCTTAGATTTTCAATAAAGCTAGAACAGTTTCGAGGCCATCAGGCAAAAAATTTAACTAATTTAGTTATATTAATTCTTTTCCAAACCTTCGCAGCCTTATTAGTATTCTGCCATCATAATTGTTGACGTTTCATTGCCATTTTATTCTACAGATAGTGGTAGTTAGTGATCGCCTTGCTCCGTCCATTGTTTTCTTTTAAAAATGGACGTCGCTCATCCCATTTTACAGTATTCTTTTTTTTCTTTATGAAGAGATCTGATTGCTCTAGAAACACATAGAGTTTGCTTCAAAATGTATGCCAAAATATAGTTCCTGCTCTTCCTATTTTAAATTTTAAATTGGTATGTTTCTGTTTTAGTTTGAAAATGTAATAATTAGTAAAGTCAGATTTAAAATATATATAGAAAGGAAACATACAAATTTTAGTTACTAGCCTTAGAACACCAAGTTATAGAAAACTCCTAACTTGTCCTGGATTTTTCTATTATCTCTTTTTCTCTATTATTCTTTTTCTAAGAAAGTGGGCTTTCTAATAGGTGCTGAAGGCCCTTTAAAGGGGCGTTATGCGAGGCTCTGAGACTGGCTAAATCTAGCCACGTCTATATTTAGGTGCTTTAATTTTAAAAAGCTCGTCAATTAATCCTCTTAATGTTTGATTTTTCTCAAAAGTAGCTTAAATTTTGGGTAAATTCAGACATCTGACATTTTAACCCTTTGTTGGAAATAGACGGTAATTCAGATTTAGAATATAAGCTAAACATAAATATCATATCTGGGCGAAACCATGCTTTTAAGTGCTGATTATCATAGAATAACAGTTCTCTTAGTAACCTGGTAAGTAAGTGTGAAAAGACTTTATTTTATTCTAAAAAATTATTCTTAGTTGTAGTAACTTTCCCTTCCTTTCTGATTTCAATTACCTGCCAGAATGCAAATTTTAATGAGGCAGTATGCAAATCTAAGTGAGATCGGAATCAGTATTTAAGCAGCGGTTTTAAGAGTTTGTAGTAGGAGAGTTAGTTCCGAATTTATGCCGCGTGTTTGAAGTAGTTTTGAACGTCAATAATTGGTGCTTAGCCACTCTCTTTAGATTATACTGATATTCTACGGTCGGCTTTGTTGTGTGCAGCCGATTTAGCGATTTAGATAAATAAAGAGCCTGGCGTGTAGTCAATCTTACTGCATTGTAATTTTGCATCTTATTTTTCTGTTAAGTTAATTAACCACAAGTGGTGGTAGATTGTGAACACCGAGCGACTGCATTTTCTGTTAAGGTTGTTTAAACCTTCTTCTCCAGTCATCTGTTTCTTCCAAGACTTAGCTAGAATTCGCTAGTTAGTATTTTCAACTAGGGCCTACACTGTATAATTCCAAAACATACTAGAAGACTCTACAAGTGGCCTTAGTAAGCATAATTTAGTAACCTGGTAAGATCTTACTTTCTTCAATCATCAAAAACACTTTACAAAAGTTTATGGGAGTTAGCACCTTAATTTTAAAATAAGCAGGGGTCCATTTACTGCAAATAGAATTAAAAAGGATAAAAGGCATAAAGCTTTTAAATAATTACAGAAGAAAAGAATTCAAATTAAAAACCTTTAAATAATCTTTTTTACATTAACCTTTCAATTCTTCATTATTTTGAGTCGTAGAATCGAAATATAGAAAAAAATTGGCATGTGACTTCAGGAAGAGTCCGATTTTGTGTCAAAATACCCATATTTGAACAATGCTGTATATAAATCTAATACATATCCTAAGTCGCAATTTCGAGACTTGAGAAAAACGCAAGTTGAATTTCTTCAATGACGTCAGTAGAATGGAAGTAGTAAGAACTGTTCCACTCTTTTAGGCCAAAGTGGCAATGCGCCTTGAAGGATTATTAATTTCGTTTTGGCATTTTGCGTTGAAAACTATAAACGGCAATTCACTTTTCAAATTGTAACCACCAAATATTAGAGCCCTGTATTATATTTAAAGAAATTAAATAATGAAGAATCTGCATGAATGTATGTATGTTTCTCGCATTGTGATAAAACAACGCTACCTAGAACCATGAAAATTTGAATAACATATTCTTGCATAGAATATGGGCATGTGGAAGCCCTAATTTGAATTTGAAATTTGTTTTATAACTGATTTTATATTTTGTAACACTTCAACGAATGTTTGATTAACAAACTGTACGATTTTAAAGGGAGCAATGGCAACACTGAACGAGAAAAAACTTTTTATCTCCTGCGCACGAGACTCTGTGTCGCAAATTCTAAAGATATACTCATTTTAAAATTATTTTGGGATATTGCTGTTGAACTGAATTTTTTTGAGTATGTAGAACATATTTAAAAAAACGCCCCTATAGACGTTTAAAATTTGAAACTTTTATATTTTAATTTTTTTTTGAAAATATGAACTATGACTTTTTTTTTGCGCAGTATACCTCATCATGCATTACTCCCGTAGTAGAGGTACCACAGACATACATCTGATTCGCCAGCCAGAGATGTTTTCCAATGTAGATGAAATAGCGCAGGTTTGCAGAGATACTTGTTCGGAGATACGTCTCCTCGTGTAGACGGGGCTTAAGACGGAACGATAAGTTGCTTGACTGTATATACGAAGCTCGAGTTTAGTACTCCAGACGAAGAACGATCAGCAAGAAGTGATATAAGTAATATTTTGAAAGAGTACTTAACATATTGTCAAATTGACAGCCGATTTAAGTGGAAAAGATGATACAGTGAGACATTCCAAAGAATAAAATACCATAATGTGTTTATTTAAAAGATCATGATTCCATACTTTTATATATTTTTTCTTCGGGTAACTTACCCTTTTTGTACATTTATAAAATTATTATATGAATTTTCTAATGTATCTATATGCAATTCCTCATCTTCAAAGGCAAAATGTTTTTACGGAAAAAACGTTTTTGAAGAGTGTTATATAAATGACCTACTCCAAAATACTTTCCTCCCCAATTTTTAATTTTATATTAGCAAGTTCCTGTTCCTGTATGTATTATATGGATTAGAAAGAACTTACAGAGCAGTATAGAATAATTTAGTTACATTGCTCATTTTGGTTAAGATTGAAAGAAAATAATTACTTTGCTATTGAATTTGACTGACAAAGAAGTGTGTTTCGAGTAGATAGATACAGATATATTTCAAAGTTTTTCTTACGGAAACAACATATTTGGAAACACAGAGTTTCAGAATTGAAGTTTATTTTAAGGAATCCTTAGACTATGACTCCTGAGAGAAAAATGTAGAAAATTGAATACTAATTAAACTACTTAAATTTCGTTTACCAGATTTGAAGTCTTTCAAAATTCACAGTATTCTAGATCAGTTTGAATAAGTATACACGTATATCACTCAAACTAAGAAAGGACTAAAATTCTAAATATGATAACAAAAATGAAATTTATACATCTTCAATCGTTTAAGAGTTCAATCGTTTGCCTCTAAGTTAGTCTTTTAGTATTGATCCTTCTTTAATTGAAGCATCAGAAACTTTGAAGATTTCTGCTTTACCAAACGGCTTCAACCTAATCTTTGACTTCACGTTCTTTCTTCCAAAATTGCTTTAAAGCTTCTTAGAACGCTTCATATACCAACATATTTCTTATGAATGACAGAAAGCTTTAAAATGGAAGACACTACCAATTAAAACGACGCAACTGGTAAACTAGAACAATTGATAGAAAGACTGTATTTATTTGATATTGGTAATATCTTTTCTTTCTGAAGAAAAGCGTTAGAACAGATGTAGTAGAAACGCAAAGGCTTTATTATAGATTCAACGCTAATCTAATATTGAATTTTGGCTAATTGTAAAGATATGTATATAATATGAAACTCTCATTTTGCCTCTTAAAGTATGGAGATATTTTCACATACTTAGAGCTTCAATAAAACTATCAGTGCTTTGATATGTCTTTTCATATTTTCTCTCAAGTTTTCAAACATTTATATATCTAGAGATAAAACTCTAATTTTACTTTAATAGCTTTTTAAGCTTATTTTCAATGTTGGTTATTTTTCCTTTCTTTCTTAAAAATAATAACATTCTTCCAATAAATCTTTCTGATCTAAGTCATTTTAAAGATATGCCCAGTCATATGATTCTTGCATAACATGAGGGGCGCATGTTCTTACATAACACACAAAAGTAAAACTTAACACTTTTGTTCAATAGTATAGACAAGTTACCAATTAGTCCTTCTAATTTGAAATTGGGCAAACACGTAAACCCGAGAGAGACGTAGATTTTAAGAAAAACTCAATCGATTTCGAGAATAATCAATCATAGCTCCTTCTACAAAAGCTAAATAATTTGAAGTACTTTCGGTTAGAGAATTAGATTTACTTGAATATTTGCAAGGTTAAATTGTAGATTTTCATATGTACAAAAGATTCCTTTCGTTGTTTAATAACATCAATTCCAATCTAATCCTTATTAAGGCTTTCAGTATTCTAATATCTTAGCTTTTTCGTCTCATTTCTATTTACAGATGACGTTAAGTTCCATTTGTTGCTTTCGATCGAAAACTGATGTCGTTTTTCCGATTTTGCAAAATTTTTCTGCTCTTGAAGAGGAAGACTGTAAATTATCGCACTCAAAATCTGTGCAAACTAGTGTATCTTTTTTCCCCATTTTAGATTTGCATTGGTGCGTTTCTCTTGCATTCAGGTATTCTAAATTAATCAATACAAAGTCATATTATCTATTCATTAGCAAAATAACTTGACTATTTTTTATCTAATATCAACTGCATAGTCTCCAATTTTTCACGCCAGCCGCTCACCAACGAACAGTTTATTTCCATTTTGTATTGCTATGAGTATGTGAATGCATGCGTACGATTATGGAATCAGGGCGCATATCTTTGTTGATGCTATAGTGTCGATAATGCTATAGTGTAAGTGAAAAATTGCATTAACCGGTCATAAGTACATTTTCCTTATCGATGATGTCAGGGAATAATGACATGATCATGATTTCATCTTATTTGTCAGAAATACCACAATATAAATAAAAAAATTGTATCAACCGGTCAAGATGCATCTCTTTTGTCGATAAATACGTCAACCCGTTATAAATGCATCTTCCTTGTCGGTAATACTACGGCATAAAGGAAAAACTGTATCAATTGGTCATGATTGCCTTTTCCTTATAACAATCCTGCCGTCATCTTATTCTTATACAAGACAGAAAGTTTTAGCATATGTGTGTAGCAAAAAAAGTAGGTAAAATAAAATTACAGCTTTAACTTGCAATAGTCTCTTAATAACAATTTTAATTTGAACTTTTTTTTTCCTTCTGTCCAGAGAATAATAACTTCTTCTAATGAATTTCTTTATACTACATCTTTTTAATATTAATCCAAGTCATATAATAACTATATAACGATAATGACACAGGCACTTACTTAATACTTCAGACGGTATTAATGTCTAATTTTTAGACAAAATATAAAATTTACCCAATGGGGACAAAACTGAGTTGGGCGTAAATTATTCTGGATTTTATCTGGAACACATCGCATCTTGTCTCTCTCGCTTCGCTATTGCTAACGTCTGCTGCTTCATCAACCTTCGAATATACAGGGTGTTTATAAAGTCCCGGACTCATTTTGAAGTTTAATAACTCATAAAATAATGAAGACATAAACAAACTTATGGCATTTATTGATGGAATAACTTATATATTTTCCTTTCCAGGTTTGAATATCTTTACTTTTGTAAATATCGTCTGCGCGTGTGGTTAATTTCAGATAATTTCATTTTCCAAGCTAAATATCTGTACTTTTCTAAATATCGTCTGCTTATTAATTGCATTTTTCTCTCTTTTGTTTTTGTCTTTTTTTTTTGCTCTCCGACGAAGCATCCTTTCATCTTTCTGGCATTGTTAATCGCCACAATGTGCGCATATGGGGATCTGAAAACCCCATGAATACCGTGAGGCAAAAAAGGGATTCCCCAAAGGTTAATGTTTGGTGTGGACTAATGCATGACCAAGTCATTAGGCCTTTTTTTTACAGAAAAAACGGTCTCATCAGTCGTATACTTAGACGTGTTGGAAAACTTCGTATTTCCACAACTAGAAGAGCTTCAGCCACATGTCTTTTTGCAACAAGATGGTGCACCACCTCATTGGAGTACCATCTTTCGTAGTTCTTTGAATGACCATTTTACAGGAAGATGGATTGGGCGAGGAGGCTCGATTCCTTGGCCACCCAGATCACCTGATATAACGCCGCTGGACTTTTTCCTTTGGGGATTTGCAATGGACAACGTTTACAGGAGGAAAGTGACGAACACTGATGACCTAAAAGCCAAAATTACAAACGCAATAGCCTCTGTGGATGCCGACGTGCTTGCCGGTACCTGGCATGAAATTGAATATCGACTCGATATTCTCCGTGCGGCGGAGGGGACACACGTGGAAGTTCATTGACAAGGGTCATGAAATGTTTTGAGTCTGTCTAACCATTTATGTTATTACTTTTAATCTATCTTTATTATTTTATGAGTTATTAAACATCAAAATGGGTCCGGGACTTTATAAACACCCCGTATATTAAAATAAATGAAAGCTTCCGATGTAATTCTTCAAGAATAGTCGCGCTCATGGCGTCAATTAATCATGTGAAAGCTTAACAAATGTTATTCAAAGAACACGACGAACTACCGGACGTCATGATTGCAAGTATCTCAGTCTCTTCCTTTAAATTATTAGATATATACTATTATATTGAATTGAACTGTTTAATAATAATAAAAACTAGAAATTGTGTTGTTCATTTCTCAGTCTGTAAACAAAAGACCCATTGCAAAAAGCAGTTATGTTATTGTAGCTGAGAAAGCTATGCTAGTTTATACTTTTTTGGACTTTTAAATTTGACCAATTTTTTTTCACTTTGATACTTGAATTCCTAATAAGCTAGGTAACTTAAAGTTCTTATTGGATACAAGAAAGTTGAAACCAAAATATTTCAACTAATTTGAGACCACAGCACACCCAGATATAAGAAAAGTCCAGTTAATTAAACAGCGTTTTGTTTCAGCAACCCAAGTATACATTTCTGAAACACTAGTGAGCGAACTTTGTAATTTATTTATCATATTTTATATCAGAAAATGTTATGAGCCTACAGAAATGAAAATAGTTTTTTTATGTAAAACGAGACACAAGAGAAACTCGTCTTTCGATAAAAGAAACAAACAAAGCGGTTATTCAATATTTGCCTAAACATGCAAACCATACAGACTCCAATAACACAACAACGAAATTAAGCTGGAGTTAAATAGCTGTTAAAACATATAACGTTGTTATATATTATTGTATTAAATTTAATTAAGAACAATGTTTTTCCTATATGGGTTATGGAAAACGCTTTACCTGTTTCCTATTCAACTAAAATTAAATTCAGATATAATTTTTGTGTAAGCAAAATAATCAGTTGAAAAGGGCAATGAATACTGTCATCACAAGTGTTTTGTCTAATTTTACAAAAGGTGCATTTGTTACGGCTGTAATGTATGTTTAAACTAAGATCAGTACACGTACATATAACATGCATTCCCATTGCTGCCTACTGGCTGTCTGTTTTCCTCCACTCTGGGGACATCTACATGGACATACACTCCTCTAATGTAATTTAGTAGCTTAAAATAACTAACACCTTTTTCTTGAAAGTATAGTTAGTTTAAGGGTTTCAGATATTGTGAAGCCCGCAAAGGCTACCTGCATAAGGAGAGAAATGTCTTCACAGTGGACTTTAAAAAAACTGGGTAGTATACACATTACACATAGAGAATAGTGCGTAAACAAAACGTGCAGCTAGTCGGTTTCTCTGGCATCCAACCCAGGTCGAGTGCCCCCTATTCAGTGGTCTTAACGCTCTTGGGGTCTCTTAAAAATATGAAGATTATATCAGCGGGTCGAAGGTTTGGTTTAGTATATGTGATTACGGCAAATGCTCGAGGGTTATCTGCCTAAAAGGAGGAATGTCTTCGTGAAGGACTTTCTAGGGAAAACTGGCTCCTGCACATGTAAAACTACGAAAACACCCACGAGTTGCAGTCTATAAAAGTAAAGCTCTAGTTAATTGGGCCAAGTTTAAAATATTGAGAATGAGCTGGCTGCAAGGGAGATTTTATGATTTCTTCATGCGTAACGTGAATACGAACCAGCTTTCCTTAAAATATCCTCCACGAAGTTATCCCTTAATCAGATAACTCTAGAATGGTTTTTCCTAATCTGAACAATCCAATTTAAAAAAGAAGTGCGCTGTATTATCTTTTATGCTAACTAAATAAAGCAAAGGTTTTTAAACACGTAATAAATTAAAATCTAGCTTTAATTTACTAGGCCTAGAAAGATAAAATGATTAATACGGTTAATTGGCGTAACGCTATTTTCGTCATAACACACTTAATTTCATATTCCTTCAAGCATGCGCAATTTGTGAAACACTTCGGTTATTTATTCCTCAAATAAAGTTTTGGGAAAAAACTGGTAACTAATGGAATTATTCCTCGGTATTGAAACTTAGATCGATTCGATTACTCCTTCATTTCTTGTGTCCTCCAGACATCACTAAAACCGCTGGAAAATTACATTGAAGCACAAAATAGGCTTTCTATAGAACATATTCAGTTTTCGTAAACCGTTTCCATAATTTTCTCTAAGTATTTCACTAAATGTTAATTCACTGCAATAACAGGTCACATGACATTGGTAAATTTAAAAAAGAGCATCACTTAAAATGTAATGAATGAAAAATGCTTCCTTTTTCTTAAATATTTAAACGACAAAACCTTTAAACAAACAACTGCAATTTATAAGAATTCCCCTTGAAAAATCCTCCAAAAGTACAACAGAAACAACGAAGAACCGTTAAGTTGATCTTGCATTAGAACAAGTGGCAACATGCATCATTGAACACCGATACACGAAAGAAAACAGAAAAAGTGAAAAAAGAAAGGAAGAAGAAAAAAGCTTGATAGATAGATTCTTCCTTCTTCAAGCCAATCATTTTATCACGTGACTGTGGTACTGTATGAGATCTCCGTAAAACGTTCATCCCACTTTGTTTGTACGATTTATGCTCATCCCCGTGCATCTTATAAAGTCATTTTTGAAATGTAGAAAACGAAATGGTTTTGTATAAACATCCGATTAGGCATGGCTTTTTGTAAAGAAGACTGCATGGAGCCGGCTGATGTCAGGACAAATCCTTCACTCTTTTCATTTCTTATATCATTACTTTGGACTATTTCTGCTGCAAAGATTTTGGAAAATACGATTCCTAAAGGACATTCCGTCTTTGCTACGCCATTTATTACGCTATTTTGAAACTTTGAGCAAATACAGGTAATATACCTTAATCTAACAGCTAAAAAACAAAAATTGGAAAACATGGAAACTATTTACGTATTGAAGTATGTGGAAATGTCTTTTGTGAGACTTCTAAAAAAAAACGAACTGTTTTACTACATATTTTAGAATAAAATAATATTATTTCGTAGCTGCATATCCAATAAATCCTTCCTAAGACGACGAACGTGATTCCAGACGAAAATAAACCTTCCAACCTTCCAAGGGTTTGTCACTGAAATGTTAAATTTCTTAAAATTTTCTGACATTTTCTTGAAAACAATTCCAAAAAGGATCCTGGTAATTTACACCTGAACTGTTTTTGTTTTGATATACGGCTTTAATTATTTAGGTATATTTAAAGAGGCACGTTTTTACATGCTTAAATACATTAAAGATATTGTTCTTAGATATGATATACACGGCCTCTCTGAATAGACGATTTTAAGCTTTCTGTAAAGGCTATCATAATCGAGAGATGGAGTTCAGGTCTGTAGTTTCTTTACCGTTTTATGAACTCCAGCCGCTTTCAAAAGTAGACGTCTTAGAGTCATAAAGATTTTTTGAAGCAGCGGATGTGAAAAATGTGCAGTGCCCTCTCCGCGTCTCGAATACAGGACCTCTCGGCACACGCCGAGTATGCTACCGTTAGCCCACGAAGACATGCTGGAAGGAAGGAGAACATACCTTATATATTCCACCTTTTAAAGGGCGACTGGGAATTAGAGAACCTACGGTTTGTGACAAATTATTGCCCACCACCTTTTCAGTTCGGAAGCCACTGTAGAATCATTAAGTATTTTGAAGCACAAGACATAAAAAATGAGCAATATCCTCGCTGGGACTCAAACCTGGATCTCATACGCCTTGGGCGTGGAAGTATACTAGCTGGATTTATTGAAAGCATTATGTATAACTTTCCTTTTTCACAGTAAATATTTTAGGCGGCCTGCCGCGTCAGAAGAGCAACACTTAAAACTGTATCAGAAGTTCTAAAGGTATGTTGTTTCTAAAAATTTTGTGATTTTGCTGTTGGATTATAAGTGGCATAATTTCGAAAAAAAACTTATATTTAATTAAAAAAAGGTGTTATGACAGCAGGAGTGAGTCCAAAAACAAATAGATAAACTGCGAGCTGAATGAGAGCATAAAAATCCTTAATTAACCCTTTGGTGAGATTTTAAAGTTTTAATCCTTTTAGATCTCCTTTTTTCATTTGTTTAGTTCTTAATTCATATATTTTTGAATTTTGAATCGAAATTATTACTGCGAATGAAGTAACTTTAAATGCATTATAAGGATTTCTGAGAGGTTTAGAAGAAAGACATCAGTAATCGATTTCCTGAGAGATTAAAATTCAATAACATTATTACAGAAACATTTAATTATTTAGAAGTAGGAAATTTATTGTAAAAATGGCAACATACACCTCTTTTAGATCATTCATTTGCAGATTTATAAGCTAAAGTAGTAATTTCAAATGATTTACTTCCCCTTTCTTAGCATATGTTAACATGTTACCAGATTTAAAGCAATAATATAATCTCCGGTAGCTATGTGGAATTATGTTTCTGTTTGATTTTCCTTTTTGAGCAAAAGTCCACTCCAGGAATTTAACAGTAAAGCAATGAAAGGAAGAAAATCAAGAGAAATATTACCAAGAGAAATTATAGGGAAGGCAATGAAAGGAAGAAAATAAGAGAAATATCACCAAGAGAAATTGAAGGGAAGAGATATCAAAAGGAAGCTTTACGTCGGTTATTAAAAAAGATATTCCATTTCTTTATTCAATTGTCTTTCAGAGAGGGAAACTTATTTAAGGCAAAGCAACAAGGCATACTTCAAAACGTACCACTACAATCCTTGACAAAATGAAGACTGTCACAGGTATTGCAGATATACCTTTTCAACCGTATTCCTACGAAGTCCCTTGATGTTTCACCATCGGACTATTGCGCCTTGAAACTTTTGATAAGACTCTTTCTAAGAGCAAACCGACCACGATTGATATACTCTATAAAGCATTGGACGAGAATGGAAATCAGTATCCCTAGAAATCTATCACGAAAAAAGATTGCCATTGAAGTCCTTTTATCACGGAAATTGCGATGCAGACCGGAAAAAAGGCTATCAGGTTGAGAGTTTAAAAAGATAATCATTGCATTTAAAGCATTAAATAAACGGTCCCGAAATCGTTCTAAAAATCTGTAAACACCCTCTATAATATACACTCACGTTTGTGAAAATTGCAACACCATGAAGGATTTACGCGAGTGAGCTGAAATTTTCAGGAAATGCAAAGTAGCGCATGATATGCAAATGATTAGAATTGCAAATCCGTAGCGCATGCGTATGCTGAGCAGCGCCCTCTGAACGACTGATGGATCCGAATAAATAGACGGCTGTAGCGAGGCGTGTATGGTTATCGGTGGTTATCTGCTAGTGGTAAACGTTAACTCAATCTGTACTTATGCCTCGTCGACGAAAGAGAGCGAGATTTGAACAACTTACAGAGTTTGAACGAGGGAGAATCATCGGCCTTCGTGAAGCTGGATTGTCGTATCGTGCAGTAGCCTCTCGTGTGCAGCGTAACAGCAGCACAGTGATGCGCGTTTGGAAGCAGTGGACGGACGAGTGTCGGACAACTCGGAAATCCGGGAGTGGACCCCGAAATGTGACGTCAGCTCGCGATGATAGACACCTGGTCCGCATGGCGCGGACGGACCGTACAGCTTCCTCTAGACAATTGGCAGCACTGTGGTCAATAGCTACAGGTGTTTCATTGTGTGCTTCATCAATTCGTAGACGTCTGCTGCAGTGTGGACTGCGCGCACGGACTCCTTTATACAGGATCCCCCTAACGCACGACCATCGCCGCCTGCGGCTACAATGGGCCAATCAGCATAGAGACTGGCGTGCTGATTGGCAGCATGTCGTGTTTTCTGACGAATCCCGCTTTAATTTGTGGTACCATGATGGCCGCATTCGTGTCAGACGCTATGCCGGTGAACGCCACCTTCCGGAGTGCATTATCGAACGCCACAGTGGACGAACACCCGGAGTTATGGTCTGGGGCGCCATAGCATATCATAGACGATCTCAATTGCTACGAATTGTGGGCAATCTGAACAGCAACCGGTATATCCGTGAAGTTCTACAGCCCGAAGCTGTTCCCTTCCTTCAAAGCTTGCCAGGCGCTGTATTTCAACAGGACAATGCCCGCCCTCATACTGCTCGGATTGTTAAATCCTTCTTTGCAGCGCAGCAGGTACAGCTTCTTCCTTGGCCTGCGTGTTCCCCGGATATGTCGCCAATTGAACATGTGTGGGATGTCATTGGTCGGCGTCTTGCTCGTGATCCTCGTCCTGTTGCGTCTGCAGACGAACTTTGGGTACGCGTACAAACGATATGGAATGCTCTTCCTCAGTCAGACATTCAAACTTTGTTTGACTCCATGCCACGTCGTGTAGCAGCACTTATTGCGGCGCGTGGTGGCCACACAAAATACTGATTCTGATCTCTTGTTCTTGTTTGTTTGCTTTGAACATTTAATCATTTATTTGTACCACTACCACTCAACTGTGTATTAAATTGCATTCAATTATGACGATTCCTTCTTGGTGTTGCAATTTTCTCAAACGTGAGTGTATATAGTATGCATTGCTCTAAGTGCATGGTCCAATTTTTTCTTCTGATAATAGAAGCAGCGATTATTTCTTCATAATGGTCCCTAAAAGGGAACTGCAATTAAATATAACTATTAATCTCTAAAGTAATAACAAAAACGTCTAATACATAAACTGAGGAACAAAATCGCTTTCGGTTTTTCAGTCTAAAATATTCAAAAGAAAGATAGATCCCCGAAGGCTTACTGAATAAATATCTTCATGTAATTCCTCTTCTTTGTTATGGATAAACAGTTGCATAACAGACTGGCAATCTTCTAGGAAAAATTCTGCTTTTATTTATACAAATTCCTAGCTTTTGTATGAGCACAAAGAAAATTGTAAATATTTACTTTATTTCTTCATTGCATTTTTATTCAAAAATAAAAACATAATTACTGTTTACTGAAATAAAATTATGGAAAATTATGAATGGAAATACAGATGAGAAAATAATACTAATTAGCTATTCAATTAACGAATGGAAAAGAGCTTTATTCTTTTATATTAACTTTCCTTACTTAACACCATTTACTGATTTAAAAACCACATCTATCTAAAACTTTAATTAAATAAATTAACTCTAAAAATTTATTTTTTTATTTCAATTTTTTTTATTTCAAATTTGATTTCTATTTTAAAAACACCATGTCTAAAACAAAGTTATGCGAAATTTTATTTCTTCAAAAATGCATTATATTTTAAGCTATCACTCATATAATCAATTCACACACATGCTCATGATTTTTTAAACAGCTGTTATTACAGTCATTTTAAACCGGTTTCATACTTAACAATTTTTAAGAGAAAAGGAGAATAGATATAAATCTGTAACGAAGAACAGATGAATATTCTTTATGAACGCTACATTAAGAATTCTAATTCACTGCCATTTATTATTTATTTATTTATTTACTTATTTTTGTTTGTAATACAGATGTAACACATTCGTAAGCTTATGACTAGGCTTCTCAATTACATAGCCGAAATTCCTATTACATATTTAATGGTATCCTACAAAAGTAATTTCATTTTTTAGTTGAACTCTACAGCACGATACTTCACGATAATCACACAGGTATGCAAAAGTAAATCAACATGATAAACTCTACTACTCAACAGAAGTTAAGAGGTCCTACAGTATAATCATGACTCAATATCAAACTTGCAAAATTTTAACTTTTGTACTTCTTGCATGTTCTAACTTTTGCTCTGTATTCCACGCTAGATAAATCAGCATCCTCTTCTGCGGTCTAATGCTTCTAATACCGAGGAACAATATACGTATTGTATCGTTATGTAGGTATGTAATGCACAGTTATATAGTATACCGTACGTTATATACAAGATATAATATATGATACTTAAAATACAATATGTAATACAGGATACCTAACATAATATACCTATAATGTTATGTATCATATGCTACATACTGTACCTTAGGGGTGCATTTCTAAATTGGTAAAACATATGCAGTTGTCTACATGTATGGTCAATACATAAATATGATATGTTCTAAAGAATTTTCTTCCTTTTTGCCGCGGACGTTCATGACATAATTGAAAGTACGTGCTTCTAACACTCCAATCTGAATCCTTGGAGAGTATTTAGTTGTTCTTTTCGGTTTCCTGCCAAAAAAAAAGTACGACAAACTCTAAACGTTGCCTCCAAACTAAAACAATCCGTTCACTGTATCCCCGTCGTCCCCAGGCTTCCTTTAAGAGTGGTGAATAATGTCTCTAAATTTGCCGTCTTTGCTTTGTAATTGGAAACACGTCCGGCTAGCAGTCGAGAGTTCCGGGGTTCGAATCCCGGTGAAGGCATAATTGATTCTTTCTCTGCCTGCTCCTAAATAAGCGTGATGATTCTACATTATCCCAAAAATATTGCTCTTTTAGGCTGCGAAAATGAATATATAAAACAAATTACGCAGATCATATTAGAACATAATGGAATTATTCTTTCTTCTCAAGTCAATCATAAAAATTTAAAATGTCATTTTAAGTACTTTGAATTGCTTTATCAAATATTATTCTGTTACAGTCATATTGTGTTTGTATATAGATTTATAGTACTTTAGTATTATATTATATTTTTTATGAATGCATTTTCATGCATTTAAAATTGTATTATTTTCCATTTGCAGATATCCTATTTAACTGTAAATCTAATGTGTAGATTTTAAAGACTTACCATTCCGAGATGACAAAAGATGTCTTATTCAAATTTTGCAGTCGAGTTTATTTCAAGACTGTAATATGGTACTTTTAAAAAATAGGCACTGTAATCTATATCAATGAAAATTTGATGCATTTATTTGCATTAATTCCAAACTAATTAATGAGAAACATTTGTTTGTAAAGTCATTAGGAATTTTTTAAAGCAGGAGTCACGAAAAATGAACAATGCTACTTGAGACTCAAACCTCGGACCTCTCGAATACGCGCTGTGTGTGCTGACCATTACACCACGAAGGCATGCTAAGAAGGCGGGAGAAATACCTTGTATACTCCCCTTTGAATGAACGACTGGAGTTTAGGGGACTCAATCGCCAAATTCTGGTGGGTAAGAATCATCATCCATCACCTTTTAGTTCGGGCGCCACTGTTGCATTATTAGGATTTTTTTGAAGCAGGAGTCATGAGAAATGAGCAATGCCATTTCCGGGATTCGAACTTCGGATCTCTCGAATACGCGCCCAGTGTGCTGACTGTTACACCACAATGCTAAGAAGGCGGTAGAAACACCTTATATATTTAACTGTAAGTTTCATGATATTTTCCATCATCAAATGCCTTAGTATGTAAAATATGTATTTAGAATCTCATGCATTTTTGTCATCACAAATTTGTATTGTATTTTTATTGAACAGTATTGAATTTTTAACCTCATCATACTTCATTTTAACATCTTCTTTCATTTTTCCTTGTTTTTCGTCAGTGCATGTGGTTGCTACGAGAAGGAAAGTATATAAAGTTCGTTATTCTTGCATAATCATTACGCAAATCATAACTGAAACTCTTTAAACTCACTCGCTGTTGTAGTAAACATTTCTACAGCAATAATTTCTTTGGAAGCTGGAAAACAATTTCGTTTCCGAGAAGAAACTTTATCGATCACGTATTCATTAATTATTATATTCTTAATAATATTTAGGCACTAATAATTGATGGGAGCTTTTAGAAAGGCAAAATGATGATATCCAATTTTGTACCTTATAAACAAACTGCAGTATTATTTAATTACCATTAAGCTTGCTCTAAGTGAGAACTGATTATTTGAAAAATGTAATCTCGGTTAGTTTATTTTAACTAATCGAAAAATCTAACCGAATCCAAATAATTATTAAAACTTCTGAAAGGCCATAATACGTAACTTATGCTGAACTTACTTAATGAATACGCATTTCAAAAGTAACAACACAATTGCACATTAATTAAGGTAATATCTAAGTTTGAAGTCATGAATTTCAGACATCCAAACATTTTGAAAATTCAGACCATGTATTAATGACAAGCGTTTTCAATAGTGTCAGTTCTGTTTTGCTACAGGTAACATATCACTTAAAATTTCAATTGCAATTTACGCTTTTAGATTTAAAAACCGGTAGTTTTGGGCAACAGGGAAATAACTTTCTTTCTAAGCAGTTCGATTTTTAAAAATGAACTTCTCTCCGCAACGCATTCGTACATAGAAGTTGTTGAAGCGCTAAAAAGGACCTTCCAAAATGTTCACAAACCAAACAAGACAATTGTTTTTCGCTCGACAAACTGATTTCAAGGAATCAGACGTTTTTAGCACAAAAAACAAAGTCATTGCTCATCTTTTCTAAGTTATGAAGGCAGGAATGAAATACAGCAGTCAGCAACATGTGAGAAAAACAGCATTTCAATCAAATCTAAGCGTTGCGAAGTAAGCCTGAGGCATAAAAATTCATTCTATTTGGGAAAAACACATCTTCCATCAAAAAACGGTTCGCAAAGCTTACAGCATAAACCGCAACTGCAATTCTAAGTGTTATATCACTAAATTCTATCAATTCTATCAATAAAATTCTATCTTAGCCCCCTTAGACGCAGTTACTTGAAGACAGCCCGATCACATCGATCAAAATGCATGATAACTGCGGCAAACATCAAGAAAATGAGGAAGATACTTTTTTTTCAGACTGTTTTTTTTTGTCTCCTGACGAAGAGGGATCTGTACCTCTTCGCCCTCAAAATTGATAGACTCATTTAAAATCTACGCTAAACACAAGATTGTTGATTTGTTTAATTTTAAGTTTCATTTCGGGTGTGTTCATCCTCTGTTTTGAATTTTTGCTACCAACAGGTGTTTAAGTTTCACATATGACTTTTTGCCTAATTAATACTAATAACAAAAAATACGTTTAAATTTTACTGACAAACAACAGTGCATCGTTTGCTTTAAAGCTCCAAAGTGTCATTTGTCTCCAAATACGATTTTGCATTCATTCATTCAATGTCATGCATTGTAAAAATGTTGGTTTACTAAGTTTACTGGGTTAAATTCCCAGTTTTCCAATGGAAATAAAAAACTGAAACTTTATTCTTTTAGCACATAATGTTAAGACCTCTAGTTTATCTTTGCTATGTCCCACATGAGGAAGTGGCGAATTTTAAGCGTTTGGAAAAGTGATGCTAAGGAATCGCGTAGTCACAAGTGTCAGACAAGACATCTTTTAAATGCATATTTTCATTAAAAGGCTCGCATTTTGGTAAATTACATTAAAATATTTTTGTTGTTTTAAAAATTTCTACAATTTTTATTCTAGTTACATATTTTAAGCAACCAAAGACCATCTAAAGTTCAATTATATTCAATTGTAATTCAGCTGTATTATTTAAGGACTAGACGTTGTTATGTGACACATTTATTATACCCCAGATTATTTTATGTTAGGATAATCTACTGAAATAGCATCATAGACTTTTTTAAGTAAGAATAGCTCACAAAAATTCTGTAATAAAAAGGCTCAGTATTTTAAGCAACCAAAGACCATCTAAAGTTCAATTATATTCAATTGTAATTCAGCTGTATTATTTAAGGACTAGACGTTGTTATGTGACACATTTATTATACCCCAGATTATTTTATGTTAGGATAATCTACTGAAATAGCATCATAGACTTTTTTAAGTAAGAATAGCTCACAAAAATTCTGTAATAAAAAGGCTCAGTAAAATTGCATTACATTTGATTTTAGGTTTTATGTAAGTTCTGCTTCAATGGTACCATTGCTGAAAAATCCGTTTTACAGTCGTATATGAAATTTGCTCGATCAAGACGTGAAATGTTTTGGCTTTTGTTGCGGAAATTTACGCATAACTGATATTCTTTATAATTAAACTTCGCATATTACACTAAAAGACCTTTACAATAAGCAATGCAATGGAATTAGACTTAATGCGCTCTCCTTAGTGAATGGCGTTTTTTTTTCTGTCCAAATGTTCGTTATTGCCAAAGATAGGTCACTGAAATGGTATGGTCACTTAATTCGCTTGATTCAGTAAAATCAAACATTTCAGGCATTTTCACATGTTTCGGGACATGGTAATTGAAGCAAAACATCCTTAGGAATTACGAAATAAAATGTATATTACGAAACCAACAGGATATGACAAAATCAAGATCAAGATATCCTAAGTATGTCCCAAATGGTTGTATTTACCCAGTATTTAAACAGACATACTGAAGACTACTTACCTAACACTGAGTAAATATCATATTTTGTTTTATTTTATCAGAGGTTATAACAGGAAAAGTACTGAAATATTTTTCACACTCCAGACATTCTTTTATGAAGCTTTAGTGCGTTTCGAACATCTTCTGCAACATTGAATCAATTAAATCTGTTAGAAAGGCATGGGTAGAAAACGTTACTATTAGAAGACATGATATAAAATTTTTTATGGTTAATTTTCATTATTCAGTTTTAGAGATAGGGATTTTGTTTATTTAGTAACTAAAATTTTATTATTTTGCAAGCTGTTAGTTCGTCGAAATCTTTATTTATAACATAATTGTGCTACTTGGCTAATACGTTTCTTTAAAATCTGAAGGAACAGATTTAAACAGTACCAAACTTGAATAAAAATGCCTAATTATATTACATAATAGCGAAAATTGTTCATCAGATTTTTAAATTATTGTCATTAATATTAAATATGGGATTTGAGGAAATTTTCTTCTATCAATTTGAAGAAAATTTCCGTTTCTTCTGTTGTAATTCTGATAATATCTAACATTGGGCATCATTTACTCCGCTTTTGATTTGAGTTTTGTAATTTTCGAAGTAAAAAAAAAAAAAAGGTTGCGAAGATTTCGACGCTACTAGTCTAGGTTTATGAAAGAGATTAAATAATACCTTTAATATTTAACTACTTTAAGTTTAAAATTGTATTAATTGCTGTATGCATTATAAGTTTCTGCTATTTTCACTTTTCGAATGCTTAAGCTTTCATGCATCTTGCTTTAATAGAAAAAATATATTAGTTAATTGAAAAATACGAAATACAGAATTTAAGATTCCTTACTATTGTTTTTTGCTTTTGCAAAGTATTATGCGAATATGTTTTAAAAGTTAAAAGCTGAAACTCATGTCTGGAATGTTTATGAGATATTTCCTCCCTACTTTCTGCATGATTTCTTGGTGTAACTCTAGCGCGTATTCGAGAGGTCCAGGTTAGGGTCTCGGCGAGGGCATTGCTCATTTTTCACACGATTTCTGCTAAAAAAATCTTAATGACTCTTCATGTTGTTATCATGCGTTGATTTGCAGGTGCTTTATTTTTTACCGCGATATTTTGTATGACAATGTTTCAAAACTACGAAACGTTTTAACCACTGTATTTTCTATGATCATGTATTTATAACAATGTTTTAGAACTGTGATGTTTCCTCCTTCATTTCTTTTCTCTCTTGATGACTTTTATATTACTTTAATTTGTATAACGATGTCTTCTCCCCGATGTTTTCGCCTGTAACCTTTTGTGCGGGATTAAATGTTGTTTTAATCTTAAATGTTCTTACTAAAATATTTAAATGATCTTACTAAATCGGACGGTAATAATTATGACCGACATATAAGATAAGTGTTTGAATGAGTTGTTTAAAGTTATACATCTATTTTAATAGAGCTATTGCAAAATCATGAGTTTGGCGATTTAATCATGAAAACAGGTTGTGCAGACATTAGGATATTTGTGAAGCAGGAGTCACGAAAAATAAGAACTGTCTTCTCCGGGACTCGAACCACTGCCTCTTAAATACGCACAGAGCGTTCTGACCACTACACCACGAAGGCGGAGAAATACCTTATACACTCCCCCTTTTAAAGGGTGACTGGGCATTAGGAGACCCAATCGCCAAATCCTGGTGGTGAAGAATCATCATCCACCACCTTTTTTAGTTCAGGGGCCACTGTAGAGACATTAAGATTTTTTGTTACAGCAGTCATGAAAAATGAGCAATGGCTTCGCCGGGATTCGAACCACGGACCTCTGGAATACACGCCAAGCGTGCTGACCACTACACCACGAAGACATGCTAAGGCGGGAGAAATACCTTATAAGCGAATAAAAAATATCTACATAATATACGAAGTTTACACTCCCTTTTGATAATATTTAATTTTAATGAGTTTAAGAAAGCATTCTTTTGGAAATTCAGAATAAATACATTCAATACGTTTCCTTTAAACATTCCTATTCCAAATATTCGGAATTTAATTAAAAGAATTTAAAGTAATATAAAAGGCATTACGTATAAACTACGAGTCTGTCGCTTCCACCTGATTGTTGTTGTCTATAACAGCTTTTGAATATCGTCAAAAGATGTATAATTTCACATGTAAAAATTGTAACTTTAGAAAATAAAATCTAATATTTCATTTTGTATAGATAAATACAAGTATAGTACAATAAAGTTGGTCTGACTACTTTTTCCTTCTTGTTTCTTAATTTATTTTCTCGAAATCTTTAATTTTATCAGCTCCAAATCTGTATTTTAAATGCAAAAGAAACTTTGCAGTAAAAATCCACTATTGTTATGAAAGGTTTTAGTTTAACTAACAAAGTTTTATTTTAATTTAAATCTTTCTATCTCTTCTCTGTTTCAACTTCCCGTCAGAAGAAGCGCGCGTTTTCAGCGTATGCTAATTTGAAGTACAGCCAAGTACTATTTAAACCAGAGGTAGAAACCTCTGAGTGTGAGAGAGCTTTTAGCCTCAGATCACGGTCATTCTGCTCGACGTTCGCCTGACCAACTAGCAGCTAAAATTATAAGCCATAGCGCTTACTACGTGATTACTTATTGAAATAAATTGAAGTGCGCTAGTATTAGTATTTCTTGCTACGCACCATTTAGTTAGAGGCCAAACTCCGCGATTTAGCTCTGTGAGCAAAGTTTAATTTAATTTCTATTTAGTTTTAGTATTAAATTTATCTGATTGTTAAGTTAGGCCCAAGTGTGGTCTTTTACTTTCTGTATCCCTCCCGAGTTGGGAAGTGTGTATATAATAGTGATTTAATAAAAGAGGATTTTAAATTCCTTTCAAGTGCAGTTATTCTCCAGCACAGTATCTACACCAGAACAAAGCTCATCTCAGCTCCCTGTTCCAGAATCAGGACTGTAGGTTAAGGAGTTACTTCAGAATGTTTGCTAAAAGAATGCACAGAACATTCAGTCCTGACAGTTATTATATTATATTACCACTGAACCAGATTACTATTACATTTTATCAAAGGCTGAAAATTTTTAAAACAAATCCTAATAGTTCCAGATTTAAACAATGTAGACGTTGTATAAACACTTACTTTATTCCGAATAATGTAAGATGATATACAATAAAATCTTCCGTTCGTTTTTCCATGCCAATTTCGTTAGGAGAGAAGAGATATATTTATTTTGATACTCTTTCGAAAGATTTAAATTGAGATGAAGAAACTGAGAGCTGAGAAAAACAGATGCTTATCTAGGCCATTAACATCTTTGATTGTATTTATTAATTTATTTGTTAAAAAAATTCAAGAATGACCGCTTAAGCCTTTTAGGATTCCAGTATTTTAAGAGCGCGATTAAGTCACGAAATAACAAAGAGTGAATGCTATGGCACAGAATTAAAAAAAATAAAAATTCCAAGAAAATTCTGAGTTTGCACGAAGTTAATAGGTGTCAAGAAAATAATGTCTGTTAGAAGACGAGAAACAGCTGCAGCTTAACTATCAGGATACTCTAGAATCTTTGTATGTCCTGGGAATTCTGAATATTGTGATCAATAACAATTTATTGAATAGAATAGAAAATTATGAACACATTAAGAGATTTCTTTGAAAATAGCACAGAAAGAGGGAAAAGTAGCAATAGTGCCTAGAAAGAAATCTTTTAATCGAATTATTTGTAGAGATCACAGAAAATGTACTCAAGCAAAAACAAAACCTCTTAAATATATTCAGAATATTTTATCTTTAATCAACTTTGTAAAGTTAAATTCAGTTTGCTTAATCTGAAACTAATTTAACTTCCTATCCTGCCAAGTAATTTTTTCCCCTCAGCTTTAAATAATTCTATTAGAAACCAAAATGAATGCAACAAGAATAAAAATAAGTATACATTTATTTTTACCTCAGAGTTGATTTATCGAGTAAAAACTGATTTCCGCTTCTAGCGAGAATAATAGATAATAAGGAATTTGATTATTTACAGTTAACATTATTATTTGCAGTTTTGGATTTTACCATATTTCTCAGTTAATTTCTCCAGTTAGCATAAACGGGATAAAACAACCCTCCAAATAACGATTATTGGAGGTGTTAAAGTCACAAGAATTAGCGAATATTTATCAAATTGCTTATCTAGTTTCGAAGATTTAAAACAGAAGCTGATACTTCAGCTAAAGAAGTGTAAAGACGAAAGAAAAGCTTGTGATCATGTGACAACAATGACAGGAAGGATGTGAAGATACTCTAGCAGTCTATTGATGAAAAACGAAACCAACTATGAACTAATTTCTTTAAAACTGAGGTTAAAGATGGATTGGAATTAGGATCGTTAACTAGAACTGAATGAATGTAAAACGCCTATAGAAAACCTAATTCGCCAACGGAAGATTTTTTTTAATACCATTGGTTTCAATAAAATGGAAAACGGGATTTTATGACCAACGGTGTCGGGGAACAATAGAGTTATGTGCTTTGTTTTCCACTAACATGAAAGATTGTCTTTTGTTTGATCAACGTAAATTAAATACGATTAGCAAAGAAACTAGTATTAACCTAGCAGGTCATATCTGGAATGGGGTTTCAAGTATAGAATTGCGAATTTTATTGATAGAAAAAAAACTCTTAAGTTGAATTTCTATAAAATACCTGCCATTTCGTAATTAATAGATAGAAATAAAAAAATGACACCAGAATTCTTATAATCACCTAAAACGAGAGAATACTTTTTTATGTGTTGAAATAACAATTTTTAACCTCTTGGTCAACAATATTAGGCTGTAGAGACATTAGATTATTTCGGAGCAGGAGACATGAAAAATGAGCAACGCCTTCGCCCAGAATCGAACCACGGACCTCTCGGTTACGCGTCGAGCGTGCAGACCACTACACCACGAAGGCATGCGAAGAAGGCGAGAGAAATACCTTATAAGGTAACTAAAATTATTAAGCCAAAATTCGGCATCCAAATTTATTAAAAAATCATCTTCCGTTGGCGAATTTTCTGGAGGTATTTCGTATTCATAAAAATCTTTCAGTTCTATTGACGATCCTAATATCAATCCGTCTTTTTAAAAAAATTATTTCATAGCTGTTTTCATTTTTCACCAGTAGTCGGCACGAGTAGCTTCACTTCCTTCCTGTTATTGTTATGACCTGAACAAGGAATTCTCTTTCGTCATTTGCACTTCTGCAACTTAATAAAAAGGTTCTATATATAAATCTACGAAACAAGTCCTACGTATTTATGAATATTACGCTGATTCTTGTTGCCTTAAAGGGGATGTGTTAGTTTGTGTATTTAGTCTGTGTATAAAACTTGAACTCGACAGGATATCAGGTTAAAGTTTAAAATTTGTTGACCGGTATTACAGTACTACTTATTATAACAAAAATTTCAAATGAAATATCCGATGAACAAATATTAAAGATAATAATTAGCAAGAATAAGGAGGATGAATTTTTAAGATTATAGTGTCGAAGATCAGTAGAGCCTCCTCCTTCAATTGCAGAAGTAAAAACGGCTACAGAGAATTGTGTAAAGAAGGTCACATGAATCAAGAGCTCACTTATCCAAAAGAACTTTTTACTTCGTATTATTCACCAAAAAGCTAATATATATATATATAATTTTCTTTAGTAAGTTAAAACTTGAACGATTGTATTTCAAGGTTTTACGATACTGTTATGTTTACGATACTGTTATGTGTTTTACGATACCCTGACGATACTGTTATGTGACTCTCAATGGAATATTGCCATTTTGATCTTTTTGTACATATTTGTGTTTTTTCTCCTATTTTCTTGCAACTTATATTTTTTTTTACAACTTGTACTTTTCCCGCATTTTTATAAATATTCAATTATTAGTCTCAACTTATTATTTTTTCTTTTAAATCATATTTTATTAATTATGGTAATTAATAATGTTTAATAATGGTTTTTTGATTCTATTTGATAATGTAATTTTTTTGGCACTACTGTGCTTTTACAAATAGGATTTTAGAGGTTTCGAATGTACCATAGCTTCTACATTCTTACTTGCTAATTATATATATATAAATCTTTTTAAAAGTAAGCATTTGCTTAAAACTCATTAATAAACTTGTAGTCATTAGGTTATTTACAAGCATGAGAGAGGAAGAATGAGCAAGGCCTTCGCCGTGACTCGAACCACGGACCTCTGGAATACGCGCCCAGCGTGTTGACCACTACACCACGGAGGCATGCGAAGAAGGAGGAAGAAATACCTTATATACTCCCCCTTTTAAAGGGCGACTGGGGATAAGAGGAACCAATCGCCAAATCGTAGTAGAGGAGAATCATCATCCACCACTTTTTTAGATCGGGTGCCACTTGTAGCGTCATTGGGTTATTTAGAAGCAGGAGAGATGAAAAATTAGCAACGCACTGCCGCAACTTGAACCACGGACCACTGGAATACACGTCCAGCTTGCTGACCACTACACCACGAAGGCATGCGAAGAAAGGGGAAGAAATACCTTACGAACTAAAAGACGAAAAAATATATAACATGTAACGTAACGAGAACTAAAGCTGCAAAATTCCTTTATACCTTTAAGTCACGAATAAAAAAACCGTGAAGCAGCCTTAATAATTTTTTAAAGATAATGGTTTATGGTATTGACAATGCAACTGGATTATTCGATTTCGTTAATTAGGCTCTCAAGTTTGTATTCGGGAAGAAACATTGTAGACGAATTTTAAAAAGAGAATTATTTAATCTCGTGCTCTCATTAAATTATATTATAAATATTATGTTTCTGTCTTTAATTTAGTAATTATGATTTTTAAATAAAGTTTATTTTATAGAACTTTATTTAAAATTTCTTATATTTTCGTCTTTTTAGTCTCAATAACATATTATCAATCAATTCATTCAGTTAAAAAACACATTTCGATAAAGAACAAGCAGTTGTTCCGTCCAATAACTCTATTACGTTAAAACGATAGGAAACAGTACAGGCGATTTTGCCAAAAAAATTTTTTTCAGTTTGTTCCTTAAACGAAGATATGTATGCAGTGCATTAAAATGTTCAACATGGAGTTTTAGAAACGTCGCTTAAGCATACTGTATTCAAATCATGAAAAGGCCTAGTAAGATGTTTAATTAATATTTTTTATCTTTCTGTAGAAAAAGAGAGAAAATAAATCATAAAAAAGCAGATGTCATCATTGTAAGCTTAATTTCTTTTCAAGTAATTCTTTCTAGCAAGGGGAAAGAAATTAAATGAATATATAAAATCAGTATTATAGAGAGCAATATTGAAGCAGGGAATACCGTGTGACTTATGACATGACTCCAACCGAATCTCATGGCTTCAAAGAGCACAAGCAAACAATATTCTCTTGCGTTTAAATGTCTGCCCCGTGTTTTCAAAAAAGTATATAAAACTGTTCAATTTACTTATTTTTATCATTCTTATTTTAAAAGAAGGCTGTAGAGATATAAGGTTATTTCGAAGCTGCAGCCTTGAAAAATGAGCATTGCCCTTGTCGGGACTCGAAACTCGGACCACTCGAATACGCGCCGAGTGTGCTGTCCATTACACCACGAAGACGGGAGAAATACCTTGTATACTGCCCTTTTAAAGGGCGACTGGAGATTAGGGGACCCATTTGCCAAATCCTGCTGGTGGAGAATCATCATCCACTACCTTGTTTTTAATTCAGGCGCCACTGTAGATTTATTAGGAAATTTTGTTGAAGGAATCGTGAGAAGTGAGCAATGCCCTCGCCGGGACTCGAACCTGGGACCTCTCGAATGAGCGCCGAGTGTGCTGGCCCTTCCACCACAAAGACATGCTAAGAAAGCGGGAGAAATACCTTATATACTCCACCTCTTTTAAAGGGCGACAGGGGATTAGAGCATCCAATCGCCAAATCCTGGTGATGGAGATTCATCATCCACCGCCTTTTTTAGTTCGGCGCCTCTGTAGATTTATTAGGATATTTTGTTTAAGGAATCGTGAGAAGTAAGCAATGCCCTTGCCGAGACTCGAACCTCGGACCTATAGAAGACGCGCCGAGCGTGCTGAAGACATGCTGAGAAGGCGGGAGAAATACGTTATAAGGCAAGAGGTTTTTTTGATTAATCTGTGAAATTTTCAAAGCCTTATGAGAGATAACGTGTTAATGTTCAAGTATCAAAGTCGTCAAATAGAAAAAAAATCGAGCGATTTTCGAAAATTCACCAAAAATCAGAAATCATAATTATGTTAAAAAGTTAAAAATTCATAAAAAAATTTATTTGAATGTTTGTTTTCCCTCCATGCGATTTTGAAAATAGCAAAATTTCTTTTGTTAAATAAAGATATGTGTGAAAATGATTTTAATGTTTTCCATATCAAATTTTAGAAAAAATATTAAATCGAACTCTGAAAAATTCGCTCCTCTACATTATGTTGTCATCTGTAAAGAGTGGGCCTATCAAATTTGAACTCGATAGGATATCAGGAATAAGTTTAAAATTTGTTGACCCTAGCGGCAAATATTCACAATGAAATAATTAAAAAAGCTTATCAAAACTTCATTTCTACATAAAAAAAACTTTCGTTTTGATTAACTATAAAAATTTAGTTGTTATTGTACCTCTCTTTCTCTAACTTCATTATAAAACTTCACGTATTTCTCAGAAGTTTAACTCTGTCTTATCAGTAAAATTAGAATGAGTCTTCAAAGACCCCTTCCAAAAATGGACACTTAAGATATTTACAATAATATTTGTCAGCCTGGCTTAATATACATCGATCGAAAAAAAGACGGCCTTAAAATGTTGCGTTAAAGGACATGAGGGTTGCGTTTGAACGAAAAGACTTAAATCCGCTATTGCCTCTCAGTACTGGTCATAAAATGACATTTCTTCTTTTTTGTAGCCCAAATTATTCAAAATTCATCTTCCTTTGGCGAAGTGGATTTCTTGGAGATGTTTCACTTCATAAAAATCTCCCGGTTTTACGTAATAATCCGAATTAAAATCCTTGTTATCATTAACTTTTCAATAAATTATTTCCTAATTGCTTTTCATTTAGCCCCAATGGCATTGTTATTCTATCCTTTAGCCAGCAACTACCTGAATTTTGTGTCCATTATTATTACGTCACCTTCTGTGGTCATATTTACTCTTGCAGAGGCGAGCTAGATTGGAAACTATAGGTGGAGAGTTGTCGAGTATAATGATAAAATTACCGATATATGGGTAATAATTACGCAAATCCACCATTTTTGCATTTTGCGAGGAATTCTTTTAATAATTATTAGTATCTTAAATATTATTTAATATTCAAAACAAAGGGGAAACAACAACTGGTAAAAGTATCACCCGTATCGGACAGAAGGGGAGTCCAGCTGGAATGTCTGATAATCTCTGTCTTAAAATTTAGGTACTTAATTCTATTTAAAACTCCTGGCGTTTGCTTAATCTGGTGGAGCAGTTAAAACAGTAGAGGTATAGGAGATAATTTAAAATGTATAAACACGTGTTTATTAATATTAACCTTACAAACTAGCCTCTTTCTTGCATTAGCTGTAAGAGATGTTTAACTATTTCTCTTAAACCCTAAGAAAAAATATAATGTACTAGCCGCTATGCAGCCAGCCTTCGTCTGGCTTTTAAACGTACCGGAAAAACGCCTAAAAGACACACCTGGGACCCATGGCCACGTAAGTTCTTCCAACTATTTTTTCTTTGTTAAGAATAAAACCCTCCCTTAATTATCATCCCCTTATTTATCAGCTTCTTAAGAAGTTTTGACTCATCAAAAATGGCATGGAGTTATTTATATTATTGTAGAATTTTTATATAATGTTTTATGTAGTCATGGTGGTGGTTGAAAAGGGGGATAAAAATTATGTTTTAACAAATGTTTAATACACATCTCATGCAATCAGTTTGTTAAAATTTAAAGATGTATATGTTTTTCTGGTAATATATCAGGGCCGTATGCAAGGAAGGGTTTTATTCTTAACAAAGACAAAATAGTTGGAAGAACTTACAGGGCCATCGGTCCCAGGTGTGTCTTTTTGGTATTTTTCCGGTACGTTTAAAAGCCAGACGAAGGCTGGCCGCATAGCGGCTAGCTACAGTCGCTGATAAATAAGGGGAAGATCCCACAAAATATTAAGAACTCAAATGGTATAAACAAATTAAGAGCTTTATTTCCTAAAAAATCATGCAAAACTTTTTTGTAATTAAAATTATATAAAATTAAAACATAATATAAAACTTTCAATGAAATAAGCTAAATTCCTTAATATAAATATTAATTATCCTAATAAATTAATTAAACAATTTACCTTTGCAAAAAAGAAACAATTTTTCAATTTCTTAAACTTTTCAATTTCTTAAAAAAAATGACATAATAAATACGATGAAGAACGTTGCCAAACCCATATTTCTAAAAGAATGAAACCATTCAAAATGATGCGATTTCATCAAAAATCTATCAGCAGCTATAAGAATGAAAAATTTTTACCAAAAGCATATTTTAAAATATGTGAGATGTGAGAAGTGTATTCGGAAGCTTCATTAAAAAAAATTTTTAAAATACAAAATATTATTATTTTTCCATAATTCGTTTTGTAAAAGGAGTCGAAAGGATTAAAGTTTAACGTGTCCAAAAATGATAGGAAAATAAACAGTAAATTTTTTTAAAATAAACTTTAAAAAAAATTCAGTTGCAAAGGTGTTAAGCTCCCTTTGCTAAATAAATTCGTATTTAATCGATTTATTGAAATACTAAATTTATTTTAAGTTCGTAAAACAGCTAAGTGTCTGCGTTTCACGACGATGTGAAAATGAAATGTATAGAGTAATATCTCGCTTTTCTATAACCCATCATGTCTCAAAATGACGCGATTTCGTCAAAAATCATGAAATAAAAAATAATTTAATTCGAATTTCGAAACACTCCTTCGAGGTACACTGGCTGTTGTCTAGATGCACCTATGTACCAAATTTCGTAACCCTGGGTCTATTAGCTTAAGCGCAGCACGAACGAAAGGTACACACACACACACACACACAGACAAACTCTTTCTTTTATTATATGTAGAGATTATTGATACCTAAAATCCCAATAATATTTGGTAACCCTTCTGATATTGTTTTCACGAATAATTTAGTGAACAATATAGAAATTTTACTTCGGTAATTCCCTAACGATTTCAACTACTACTAAATTTCGAAGTGTCTAGTAAACTATTACAATCAGCAATAGTTTAAATCCTACATAAGTTATGTTTGACGCTTATGAATGACTATTAATCACTATCAGTTATTTCCCTGTACTGCTTAGGAACGCTTTCGCTAGAGGCGAAATAAATGTTTTGAATCAGATACGAGTGTTACATCTGTAGATGATAATAAAGCTTGCAATCATTTACATAATTAACTATGATTTCGTATAAACCCAACAAAGGCATCACTAACATTGACGCTTATCATTGCATTAAATTTTATACCGTTGTATAACAGTGTTTACATTTCGTAAGTCTCGGTTGATTTACTATATCTCAGTATTCATGAAAGATTTATAGAAATGTGAAAGGTATGGATTGAATATGAACGGATGTATATCTCTATTGTGTTAAATCCTAAAACTGGTTACGTTGAATTATTTATAGTAAGCTAATTTCAAAGCTGGGTGCAAGTATGCATAATTAAAGATGTGATATAAACTAGGGTAGAAATAATTGAATTGCATATTCTTTTAAAAGAGACGCAATTCGCTCTATCAATCTCAAACAACTTTAATATTTTGAAATAAAATTATTTTATTTTCTAGTAACATTCTTACGTATTTCATTCCAATATTAAAGAGGTTTTAGGTCAATGTATTACTGTTTAAAACTTTCAGTCAGTTTTCATGTTTCAAAGTATTTGCTTTTATTTGCTTTTTCTGTGCATTTACATAATGAGAAAATATTTTCCAGGAGAGGGCACTGCTGAATTTTTCATTTGACATTTAGGAAAATAAACCCAATGCCTCTAAATAGCGGCCGAATTAAAATGCGATGTACGTTAATTCGTCACCACCTGGATTAGGCGTAGGGGAGAATGTAAGGAATATTTTCTTTTTTACCTCTTGCCACTCGTTGTGTAACTGGATAGTAGTTCCCATTAGCAGTCGGAAAGGGTGAAGGTCGAGTCCGCGTCTCTCATTTTTCTTGCTTCGAAATCCTAATGACTACAAAATTGGCTCCCGAATTATAATGCTTTAGACGATAATTTGCCACTATCTAGATTAGGCGACTTGGTTCCTTCCTCTCTAGTTATCTATGAAGCGAGGAAGAGTATAAGACATTTCCTTCCTTCTTACTGCTTGCCTTCGTAGTGTAATTGGAAACAGATCTGGCCAGCAACTGGGAGCTCCGGAGTCCGAAATCCAGAAAGGCAACTCAGATTTTTCGTTTTACCTGCTTCGACGAAGAATTAATAAATTCTGCAATGAAACTTGAAGAGTCATTACGTTGTGTGGATGTAGGAGCGTGAAAAATGTGTAGTGCCTTAGCCGAGATTCGAACTCCAGATCTCCCAAATACGCGTCGAACGAGCTTCCATTTGCACCACGAAAGAGAAGGAAGTAAGGAGGGAGAAAATACCTTACATACTCCTTCCTTTTAAAAGAAAGACTAGGTATGGGGAAACTCAGTTGCCAAATTCTGGTGGTGATGAATTATCGTCCACCACCATGCACGTGTAGTGTTTTTTTTAGGATTTGCGCTGCCCTAACCCGGACTTCTCGAATTCAAGGTGCTTTAGTTACACTCTGGAGGCATGCGAAAAGGAGGGAGAAAATAATCTATAAATTTAGTGCATATTATTTGAGTAAAATGTACAGTTTCTTAATGATTTTATAGACTTAAAATTATCTCTTTTGTTGGATTAAAAGTTTCCGCATTCATATACATTACTTATAAAGTTTCAGTAAATCTTCATTAACACGACGTTTGAATGAGATAATCATTTTTATGAAGTCTAATAAGCCAAAAAAATGTCGTTTTTTTCGTCTCATTTTAGTCAGTTTATAGAAAAGAAAACTCCTTTCTCTGGATGATTTTAAAATTTCAGTTTTACTCTGTTGGTTAAAACATCGTGTGTTAAATTTTAATTATTTTTATTATACATAGTGTTTGTGGTAAATCAATTAAAATCAAAGAGTTTAAATAAATTAAATAGCTTTACTCTAATCTATTATCGCAGCTGCGTCGCTTCTGTTTGATGAAAATATGATAATTATGTTTACATGAGAATACAGGTGAACGTTTATTACGAGTTGCATAAAAGTAATGATTGAAACTAAAAATTGTTTCGATTCTTAACTTTTTTTTTAATATCGATGCATTCTCCAATGTGAATTAAGTTATACAAGTCATCCAAGTAGGTAAGCTTTATATCTGAAGTAAATATGTCATAACGATAATATATCTTTTACAGCAATCTTTTTTTAATACTTTGACAACTGAGTAATCGACAAAAAATAGAATAAAAAGAAGAACATTATCTGAGCATAAGCATTTCTTATTTCTGCAAAAAATTGAAATGCTGCTCATGCTTCAAAAGAAAACAAATTGTTTTACATTTAGTCAAATGATGAGAGTGGAAAAAGAGTACGAATCCATCAAATAAAACAACATCTTCGTAATGCACATAGATACATTAATAACGCTTGTTTCATGTATGAACGTGACACATATAACGATAAAAGTAATTTCTGTTTTCTAAAACTACATGTAACTAGAAAAGATTCGACACTGTACCTCGATGCCCGAGTTTTGAATTTCGAATCTGCACGTTTACATTTATTTAATGACTGGTGCGATCTCGTGACATTTTGATAAAGATAGTCAGCGATTTAGATGCAGTGCGCTACCACAAACGTAATTATGCTCGAATAGAATCCTCGAATTAAAAGAAATATGTTACTACTCGGTGCAGAGTAACATATTTGTCTTTAAAAATTTAACAAAAGACTCAGAGACTTAAACGAAATGTGTTGGCACTGTTCGAAATAAAACACATTTATTGCCCATATATCAGTGGGTTGCCATTCTTCAAAGAGTAAGCTATTTCATTTTTCTTTCCAATTTAATATATACTTTATTAATTAATAAATTAAGTGATTTAAAAGCATTAAACGCAGTTATTCACCAATATCAGTACTAATTACAAACTTAGTTCATTAAAATTATTATACATTTTTTGTTTCCCAAGTAACTGGTTTACCGCACAAGTGGCTAATTTTCAAAATACTTTTTGTTGTTGCTTCAAGTCCCCTTGGGGCAGAAAAGCCTACACCAAGTCCAAGAGACCTTGCCGCACAAGGACCGGATCAAAATACTTATATTGGATATTTACCTGCCATACATTAGAAAACTGATGTAAAACTGATTTAGCGGCATAATTAGCAATTAAGAATAAATGTTCGCTAAATCCTGCCAAACGTTTACAAAAAACATGAAAAGTAAAAACAAATAGTCAAAGATATTCTTACACTGCATTATATCCGATTTTTATTGCCTTGGAAAGTCGCTATAGCAATATAAAATAACATTAAATATGCAGGAAAACTGAACGGGACTGAAAGGTTCATTTGTTATACGCGGATTCGTTATATCGGGGCTCGATAGTAATAGCGCTTTTAAAACATGAAAGCTTGTTTTAACCCTACATAGAACATGAGTTTGTCTTCAAACCCTGGTTTCAAGAAAACTTAGGTGTTATTCCTTCTTCAAGTCAACAATGTTATTTGTTTGAATAAGACAATAAATTCGCTTCAGTTCAAGACAAGAATGCGTAAGATAAATCTTTATCTTCCATTTCCGTCAACATATCGTAATGCAATAATGTATAAATTTTGTCCCTGTTCTCAGATCATTTTCAAGAGCTGCAAACAAGACAACTATTTTAGCAGATAGAAATCTGAGATACGATAATCACCACTTGCAAGATCACATCCGCGAAACATATTACAAGGGGTTAATGTTTGTAAGTTCTCGAACGAAAAGCATGCGTCACCAAACAAGCGAGAAGGGAACAATTTCTATATTAAATGTTTGTAAGATATTTATCATTGTGATGCTTTAAGTGCTAAGTTAATCTATGTCGAATCTGAGCAAGATAGATGTAGATCCTAACAGCCTTTGTTGCATCTTCTTTGGCATGTCAAAATGTCTCAGTCTGCAAAATTATTGTTTCGGGAAAAAGATTTTAAAAGTTTAGCATTTACTTGGTTTTCCAAGCCTTTGAATTACAATTTCTGCAAAATAATTATCATATATTTAACTTAGAGAATATGTATTTCTATCTCTTAGTATATAATAAAACATTAAAGCAACAACACAGTAAATGCATGCAAGTAAAACAATCAAAAGAGATCTGGTTCGTGGTTTTAGCATGGTGCAGAAGCTATTCTGTTTACCTCATTGCATTAAAATTGTATGTTGGCAAATAATAAATAATTATAAATACGCAATGGCATCTTTTCTAGTATTCTTTAAACATGAATGGTTCATGTTTCTACTGAAATATGCCCGAGTAGTAGCTCCATTTTTATACGATGCATAAAGAAAGATGCAATTTTATAGTAACTACTGTGTTTTCAATTTATTTTATCGCCACGCATTTCCTGCCGTTCATATTAACTGGGATCGCATCAGCATTGAACGGAAGTTGGAAAATTTGAAGTGGCAATAATTTGAGAAAGGCTTAATTTTATGGAATATGGAAGAAAACAGTGTATACGTTAAACCTAGAGATTGTCTTACTGAAAATTTGAATGAGAAATTCATTGAAGACAAGCATCATCATTACGTAAATATGTGACAGTCAGCACTGTTGTCTTTTTAAGTATTTGCCTGAAGTAACTATAAGAAGCAAAATTTCGTAAAGCAGCCTACTAGACATATTTCGGCTCAAACAAGGTACATCATGTTTTAAAAATCAGTTTCCACAAAAGAAGTTTTTAAATATACTGTAACTTAGTAAGCGAAAGGTGGTCTCGTGAGAAAACTATTATGTTGAACCAGCATGAGGAAGATAATCTTTATTTCATTAAATACCTAGAGATACGAATCTACGATTTTTATAGAATTTACAACAGATTTTTAAGTATCATACTTTTTAGCCCAAAGGGCGTTAGCCCAGAAGGACTATAAATTTCGTTCTGGCATTTTGGTTTGGGCATTCCGTTTGGCCGCCAAAAGGGAGGTGCACAACTACGTGCTATAGCAGTCCTGTATACAAACTTTCAACGTTCTGAGGCTACTCATTTTTGAGTTATGCGAGATACATGCATACATACGTACTTACAGACGCCACGAAAAAATCTCTCCTGAATCCATTTTAAATTAGTTTTAAAATTCGTTTCGGGAAAATTGTCCTTTATTCTGTCCTTACGTACATATGTCACGCAAAAACATAGTTCAAATTACATTCGATAGCGGTCAAAATGGCTATTTTCGTTGAAATACGGGGTGTTTATAAAGTCACGGACCCATTTTGATGTTTAATAACTCATAAAATAATGGAGATATAAACAGACTTATGGCATTTATTGATGGAATAACTTATATATTTTCCTTTTCAGGTTTGAATATCTTTACTTTTGTAAATAACGTCTGCGCATGTGGTTAATTTCAGATAATTTCATTTTCTAGTCTAAAGATCTGTACTTTTCTAAATATCGTCTGCTTAGTAATTGCATTTTTCTCTCTTTTGTTTTTGGCAATTTTTTTCTCTTTTGTTTTTTACAGTGAGGCACAAAGGGATTCCCCAAAGGTCAATGTGTGGTGTGGATTAATGCACGACCGAGTCATTGGGCCTTTCTCTTTTACAGAAAAGACGGTCTCATCAATCGTATACTTAGACATGTTGGAAAACTTCGTATTTCCACAACTAGGAGAGCTTCAACCACATGTCTTTTTGCAACAAGATGATGCACCACCTCATTTGGGTACCATCGGTCGTAGTTCTTTGAATGACCATTTTACAGGAAGATGGATTGGGCGAGGAGGTCCAATTCCTTGGCCACCCAGATCACCTGATATAACGCCGCTGGACTTTTTCCTTTGGGGATTTGTAAAGGACAACGTTTATAAGAGGAAAGTGTCGAACATGGATGACATATAAGCCAGAATTACAATCGCAATAGCCTCTGTGGATGCCGACATGCTTGCCGGTACCTGGCGTGAAATTGAATATCGACTTGATATTCTCCGTGCGACAAAGGGGGCACACGTGGAAGTTCATTGACAAGGGTCATGAAACTTTTTGAGTCTATCTAACCATTTATGTTATTAATTCTAATCTATCTTTATTATTTTATGAGTTATTGAACATCAAAATGGGTCCGGGACTTTATAAACACTCTGCATGATACCCGGAATTTTCGCGATTACAATACTTCCTTTATTTTGTACAAGGAAGTAAAAAACTAAAAATAAAATGCTGTTGGATTTAACATAAATTCCATAGTTTCTTGATTCCATAGAGTTCGATTCCAGTCCAATACTTCTTCATATAGTAATGTATGAAATCAAACAGAATAGGGTATAAAAAAGTACTGAATTTTATCTACTGGCATTATAATTGAAATATGAAATTTCATATATTTCGAAATTAAACTAGTTCCCTTTCTGAAATTTACACAGTCTTACACTGAAGTATATTTTCACAACTTCCGCGTAATTGAAAAATAAAACAAAGAATGAAATAGAAATTCTAATATATTCAGTTTATTGTATTCTAGTTTAGCTTTAGGCTAAGAACAAATAACATACTTATCTCGAGATAAAAAGAGTTCCATCATTTAGATATGAAAATTCTTAGTTTAGGGAATCATGCCTTCATAATATAGTTATTTATAATATAGTTATTATGAAATTTAATAATGGAATTCAAAGTTCTGTTTATTTATTAACTTGAATAAACATTTAAATTTCACCATAAGGCTTTGTTCATAACATGCAATTCACTGAATTTAGAAAACGTAAATAATACACATGTTTAGAGGTTACAGAATTCTTTGATATAATCTGCTTAATATTTTGGCTTACCAAATTACAAGCAAATATCACGTAATACTTGCTAATAATATATTAATTTTCCTACATTTGATAAAAGTGTAAATTATATGTTGCTTATAGGTTACGTAAGGAGCGATAAAAGTATAATAACTATGAAATTTGCTCGTAAAATCATGAGATTGAAAATCCTTATTCTACTTCAGACTCAAGCTGGAAATCCAAACATTTAAACTTAATATGGTATTTTTTTAAGAACGGGACTTCAATCAAAACCAAATATGCATGGAAAAAGAGGGTATAAACAAATCTGTTTTTTGATTATAACAATGCATCATATAATTATTCAATACTCTTAATTGAAAGGATTTCATTTCTGTGAATGGTTACAGAAGTTGATTTATATTTAGAGAGTTTTTTTCATTCTCTTCTTCCAAACTAGCTCTAGCTATCTTATTTCCAACAAATGAGTAAAAACACCTAATGTTCACTTGATCTTTACCGTGAGTTTCTAAATTTCCAGGTATTGCGCTTTACTCTAAATTTTGATCTAAATACTCAAAGGGATGATGTCCTATTATTGATTACTTGATAATAATTTTCAGTAACTGCTTTTATGCTCTCCAAACTAACGTAAATTTTAAATTTTGCTTCCCAACACAAAGCGCCGACTTGAAGATGACATGGGCTAAGACGTATACTCTGTAATAGGGAAAAACTTTTATTATTATTGTTGTTGTTTTTCTAGAAATAACGCCATCCAATCGGTAGATTGGTTAGTGACACTGACTGCTTACAGATGCGTCCGATTTCCAATCCTAGAGAAGACACGGGTGTTTGTAAGCGTACAGTATCTGTATGGCAAGGGGGCACTCAAAATACAATTTTCTCTAGGAATCGGTGGTATAAGAAGACATATGGGGGACTCTCAAACCGCTGCCATGATGTTCACCTTCAAAATCTGGACGAAAGTTAAAATATTAGCATGACCGGGCGATAGCTACGAAATTACGCAGGTGCCCACCTTATTTCAGGCTATACATGCATTTGTTTCACAAAAAAATTAAAGCAATTCCACGAATTTTATCGTATTCAAGAAAGCAGAATATAGTTGGTATAGGCCTTGGGCACATTTTAGGTGACAGTGCGAACTCAAGAGTAGATTTTTCCACTTCCATGCCAAACTCAAATGACACTCCTCTCGTGGCATGAGACTAAAGATCGTCCACATTCTTTTATTAGCATCAAACCACTAAAGAGAACTTTCGTTTCGTCGTATTTTAAGTGTCACTCTGCTGCAAAGACATTATACACTTATAAATATTCAGGCTTCCTCCAGGACTCAAATCCGGGCCCAACTATACAGCATCAAGCAATGCTGACCACTGTATAGATCAAAGCGGCACCCTTTTATTTTATATTATTTGCTAAGACTTCGGATTCATCAGTGACTATGGCTACAGGAATGAAGTGCTGGTAGTTTGAGCCTTCTTCATTTTCCAGTTATTGGGGCTATCAGCAGCTACTAAACTTCCCTTTAAATCGTTTCTCAAATGAAAGTACATGATCAAAAATATTTTCTTTAAAATTTTTTTTATCCCAGTATAAACATTCAAATACGTAGTTTTGCTATAATATCTAAACGTATCTAATTAGCTAAGTACCTGTACTCTGCTGTCTAGACTTACTGTGTCGGTGAGTTATTGTATTTGCTAAATTTTGACCGTGAGCGAAGGCTACGACACAAATTGTAGAAATTTATAAGGCATTTCCTCCCTTCTTCCCACATGCCTTTGTGGTGTGACTGGAAGTATAATCGACGCCTATTCGGGAAGTCTGGCGTCCGAATGCTGGTGAGAGCATTGCACGTTTTCCACGTCTCCAGGATGAAAGAAGCCTAATAACTCTACAAGTACAGCTAATTTAAAGGTGATAATAAGATTTAAAGTTCTGTTAACATAGCAGTTTGCTAAATGAGCTGTACACTGATTGGAGTAAATCTACTCGAAACTACAGCCTAACGGGGTCGAGAAAACCCAGCTCAGCTAATATTCAGTATAAACCAGTTGTGCTAATGCTAGTTGCGACTGGTTGGACATTTAATTTATTTCTTGACAAAATAATATTTTTACAATATACAAATGTTTTTGATGCAACACTGATAAATGGGAATTATATTCTTCCATTTTTCAATGCTTTCTTAGACCTTTAAGATACAAAAAAAAGAAAACGCAGAGTAGGCAGGCTGGTGGCAGGACGGATTGCAAAGGACAGAACGAATGCAAAGTGTCTAAGATGAAACCTTATTCAAAGTGATTTAGTTTCAGTTCACGTTTGCACTCATTGGTTAATTTTAAGTTTCCATTTTCAAATTTGAGACTGCTATTGGTTGAAGACTTGTGTAAGTGCCTGAGTCGTTAGCGTTATGCAAGTATCATATAGCATGGAATAATTTTGAAAAGACTCAAGTTTAGAGCAATTTATTACAAGTAGCTACTATTCGTTTTGCTCAGAAAAGGAAAATATACAAATTACGAAAGAGAGATAAGGGACTGCTGCACACTGAAGCTAGAATATTTACTTACATTGTAGAGTCATTAAGCTATTTTGAAGCAGCAGTACATGCAAAATGAGCAATGCCCTCGCCGAGACTTGAGTATGGACCTGTCGAACACGCGCCGAGGTGTGATACCGTTACACCACTAAGGCATACAGAAAAGAGAGAGAAAATACCTCTTTTTTAAAGTAAATAAACTCTCTCTTTTAAAGGGCGACTGGGGATTAGGGGACTCAATCGCCAAATCCTGGTGGTGGAGAATCATCATCCACCAACGTTTCAAGTTGGGGCGCCACTGTAGAGACATTATGTTACTTAGAAGCAGGAGAGATGAAAAATGAGCAATGCACTCACCGGGACTCGAACCATATATCTCTCGAATACGCGCCGAATGTGCTACCGTTACACCATTTTGGAATGCAAAAAGATGGATGAAAATGCCGCATAACATATTTTTTATTTTACACATATTATTGTTGTTATATATCATCTGTATTAAATTGGTGGTGCTACTATTGGTTAAGTTTTTTTATTTACATGCATATTATCAGACAGGCACAAAAGCTCCTTATGATAGGTTGCTTGATATGGAATCTTAGAAGCTATGATGACGTAATGGCTTCATCTACTTCTAACCCAAATTTGCCCTGAATACCCTATTAAAGTTGTTTGCTTTTCACCCTTACTCCCTACCACCAATATATCGGAAGGGATTTTGCTTTGGTAGATTTTAATAATTCCCTACTTGAAAAACACTGCACAACTGCAATCACTCGTATCATCTTTGCGTTCGAATCCTAACCCATAGATATGGCAACTGACCACCATGCTGTCCCATGTGCATTCCCTTTTCTAATCATCAGATTATCCAAAGTAGTAAAAGGAGAAAATAACAGCACGAGCTAAATTATTACCACACTAAGCGTTGCAAAAATAACAACAATGAAAACTGCAGCAATTGTCTTAAAAATAACTGAAAAGAAGTCTAAAATTTAAATTAAATTAAATTTAATTAATAATTAATTTTAAAATAATTTGTATTATAATTTAAGTGTTTATCTGTGTTCGAGGACTTTGTAATCAACAGGGTATAAATAATTGCAAATCATCGTTGTTATATTAACTTGTTGTGTTGTCAATTTTTAATTAACACTTTTCGCATATGATTCGTGAAAAAAATATTTATAATTTAGTACCATTATTTTACCGATGTAGAATATTAATAATTACTTATCTCTGAAATAAACTGCATTAAAAAGTTCACGCAACTCTTAAAATTATCGCAATATATTTCAAAAATTCAAAAACAGTAGAAAATCTCATTCCGTAAATGTTCATTTAGTATAATAGCATTCTTGCTAAACAAAAATGTATAAAAGCTGGTTTTATCAGAGGCGACTAAATAAAAAAAAATGCATATTTTCCCTCATTAACTATTACGTGTTTGCATTTTTCAGAAGAGTTAGACAAAAAGGAGCATTTAAAAATACAGTACCTAGTACAAGTATAAAAGCTGATACACTTTACAAGACATAAAAATCTGAAAGGAGGGAAGAATTTCTGAATATTAAATAAATTTCATATGAACAGAGAAAAGAATCTGCTTTGAAGAGAGTAATTCCAAAAGAAGAAAGGCATTTAAGTTTAGAATAAATGATAAATGAGTGAATGGAATATTAAAATTCGGAAGGCTTGTTTAATTTATACGACATTTTATAATAGATGGATGATTTTTATTCCAGGATCAGGTTCTCTAAATTTTTCATGTAATATGTCCAAGAAAAAAAAAGAAATGCTCGCTATCGAAGAATGATTAATTCCTTCATATGTTAACGAATTTTTACGGGAATAAAATAGAGATTTTTAGCATCTATTCAGTCATAGGTATGTCTGAATAATAGAAAACTATCTGCATTATTCTTACGTAAATAATATTCGGCAGTTGTTCAATTAATTCTCTGAAGAATGAGTATTTTTCAAAAAAAAGTCTGTGTGTTAACTTTATCAAATTTCCATTGACACTTTTGCCAAAGAAATTTGATAAAAAGCAGAGACCCAAACAGACAAGGGAAAGATCTAAAACTGAAGTACTGCTTTGCAAACTTATGTAAGCTAAATTGATCCTGGAAAAAGAGATTAGGTTTCATTAATTTGTTTTTAAAATAAATGAAGTGAGTATTCTTTAATACTTTCATCAATTATGTAATGGTTTTGTTATAATGCAATAAATTCAATAATATAAAAGCACTTTATATTATGACTTAATATGAAAATTTCCTTCTTTACGAAATACGAAAAATCTTAAATGTTTTGCTTAAATGCATAAAAATAGAAGCCAATTTTGTTTGAACCTTCGTCATCGTCACCTAATGCATATCACAGCTGCTGAGAAGGTTACAAGCTGAATTTCTCTAAATATTAATCATTTTCACTCTTTAGAGTAGTACAGAAGAT
>KK121687.1:248843-265665 GCA_000611955.2 Stegodyphus mimosarum | reverse complement strand
CGTATCAAGTGCATCAAAATAGGATTATGCATAGCATATACGTAAATCTACAAGATATATGGGAAACATATAAGATGCATTGTAACGTAGGTAGAAATATGGATAGAAAAGTCTGCTGGAAGAAACAAATCATATTTTTACACGGTCTCCTCGGAAATAAAAATTCCAATTAATAAAATAATCAATACTCATAAATGGTTAAAAACAAAATTTTCCGTACATCAACACTCAAAATTCTCTAAGATATTCTTAATAAGTTCCTTCAATGAACCAAGGTTTAATATAATAATGAAGGCTGTTTTATCCGCGTTACTTTTATCTCCAAAAATGAATAACGAATTAAAAATAGTTAAAAAATCAGCATTTTATCTGGTTCTTGAATTTGTCACAAATTTAATTTAATTTTAATTTCATGGTTATTAAGCATGGACTAATGACCTGCATCAACTAACCTGTAAGATATTTACTTTATATTATTTCTTTACTTTCCTGCGCCTTCTATTTCTTCTGTCGCCTCTACCAGACTGAGAATTACAATTAGTTTAGATAGAGAGATGATGTATCATTTAAGAAGTGAGTTTAGGCAGCACAATAGCAATAAAAATTATTTCTTGTGCCCTCTATATTGTTGCCAATCTGGTTTTAGTGAATGATTTCTATTATTTTCTAGTGCTCAAGTCTAAATCTCGCAGGTAGCTACATCCGGGTTACAGAGAAAATGAAAACGTATATTGTATTGCGCATAATAACATTTGTATATCTTAGACTGTACAAGTAATGGTAGGTAGGTTTTGTTAAATTTTACCTGTAATCACAAGAAGTATCATTAATAAAACTACACTTAAGAGATGTAATTTATTCTAGTTATATTTCACCTTCTGTTAGTGTTCTTGGAATACAGAAGAAATCTGAGAATGAACTAAGCTAAGAATTCGATCGTCACACATGAAGGTGAAACAAACTGAAACTTAAGAGTTTATTATATTTAACATTATATTTTCACCCAACAGATACTTAAGTGATTTTAACTTAAGTGATTTTAACTTAAGTATCTGTTGTTAAGTGTTAACTTAAGTAAGTGTATCACTTAAGTGTTAACTTAAGTCAAACACTTAAGTGATTTTAGTGATGCTCTATTGCACAATTATGTGCAGACATTAAGTTTTTTTATGGAGAAAGAACAAAGAAACTTGAAACCATGAAAGGTGCTGAATGGACATCTCGAGCCACGGATTTCATATTGTTCCTGGATGTACACCACGATAGAACGCTAGGGAGAACGCGATAATTCCTGACAAGTAGAACTTCTGTTGTTAGTAGTATTAGCATTTTCAAAATAACTTTAGCTGGTTTTCAGAGCAGAGTCTTACGATTGACTCAATTTCTGGTAGAATGCATGCAAGTGCATATAAACAAGCTATTGCGGTAAGAATCATTCCAGATTGATGCTGTGGAAAACCATTTTCTTGTTGCATTCATTGTTTAAGAAGCAGAACGTGGTTGTGGCTGTCTTGACATTTAGAGAACAAGTGTTGACGAAGCATAAGCATACTGTGGTAAAGAAGTGTTATGTAAAGCTGCCTGGTTAGGTGAACTAGCTAATAAAGAAATAAGGATCTTTTTCTTTTTAGATTAATAAAGTATAATGAATATTTTGAAAACTTAAATTTTTATTCCATCACATAAAAGGTTATGTAAAACGTTGGATTTTTATTTCTTTAAAAACTTTCAGCTCATTAATATTGAAAACTGATTCATAAAAACAAAGGTATGCTATTTGACCTAGATTCTTTAATAAAACTTGAATATAACTGAAAATTAACTGGAAAATAAACGGAAATTATATGCCTTGTTAGTGTAACTTCCATACTATAATCATTATAATTCTTCATTTATTGGAATGCTTGAAAGCTTCATATAATGTATCTCAAGGTATTGACAGGAATATAAAGATAATTTTTATGAAATGCTGCGCTATTTCTCTCTTTATATCAACTACTGTTACAATTCTTGCAAGCAAAACTCTACAGCAAGAAAAACTACCTCATCCTTTCCCGCGCTTTCTCTCGTGGTGTAAGTGGTAGCACGTCGATCTAATAGCTGGAAATTACGTATTCAAATTCTGGTTAGAGCATAGATGAAGTCATATTTTGCAGGTTTCTAGTTGTTTGCGAAAAATACAAACAGGTTTGTTTAAATATAAATGTTGAATAATTAATAACTTATTCAGAACTTTGGAATAGTTTAAGTAAAAAAAAAGTAATTTAACAGCAACTATACTACATTATTTAATAAATGAACGATGCTGAAGTGATACTTATTAATATAGAAACATTTTTATTTTATAAAAGTTTACCTAGCAAGGTTAATTTTCATATAATTCCAAATTTAGTAAAAGCTACCACTTTAAACACGTAAGAGGATTGTCAGTAATAATTATATCCAAAAGCGTATTAAGCTTTAGTTTCGAAGTCAGAAGACTCCCTAGTGAGAAAACTGATGAATAGTGACAGGATATCCAAATGAACAAGTTGTAAATAAATTTGATTATGACTCATCGTAAGTACTAGTGAAAAGGAATATTTACCTATTAAGGAAATGTAAGCAAAAATTTCAGTTATTGATTTTACAGACTTTTTTAAATACATTTCTGTTGTCAAAGTTATAGCATAAAATAAGATAATGAATCTCTTTGATAATGAAGATTGGCGAGATAATGAATGTCTGGGATATCCAACTACAATTTTATACACGACGACACAGAGTTTTCGCAAAATATAACACATAAATGCTACGTCTCATACTAAGAAAATGAAACATAAGGCAGTCTTGAAACTTTTCGATCAGCCATTGTATTTTATTAAAGATTTGTTTCAGTATATTAGTTTTTGTCTTTATGTGTTACATGTATTATTTTGCATTTAAGTTATAATTTATTTTTATTTACGTTTTAATGCATATAATCTATTATCTCATAAAATGTAGCCAATTTATATATACAACTTGTACAAAAATAAATAGAACATTTATATATCTCCCTTTCTATTGCATTGATTAGAGACATTTAACTTGCATTTTTCATGCCTCGAAAGCACGACTTGGAATGTATATTAGATTTATTTATAGCTTTTTCTAACATAGGTATTCTGACAAAAAATCGGACATTTTCTGAACTTACATACCTAATTTCGATTCTACAACTCAAATTACGCCAAAGGGCAAAGTTTGTTTTGTAATCATCGCACAAGCAGATTTTAAGAAATTACCTCTCAAAATTATAGCTCTTCAGTGTTAATTGAATTGACATATATTTATTAATATCTTCTTTTCTTGTTAAATATACTTGATTCCTTTTTTCACAATTCGAAATTTAGGATAAATCCAAATAAAAGTCGCAGCTATTTTCTGATTTGTTTTTAATGTTTGTATTTTTACCCCAAAAGGAGCGTTAGCCCAAGAGGGCTATTAGTTTCGAAACGGTATTTTGCGTCGGTTAAAATGGCGTATCACTTTTTAAATTGCTGCCACCAAATATTATCGCCCTGTATCACATTTAAAGAAATTAAATAATGAAGAATCTGCATGAATGCTAGCATTGTGAGAAAAAGAAGGTACCTAGAGTCAGCAAATTTGGAATCCTTCAGACAAGCAGGGGTTTCTGTAAGTCCGAATTTTGAATTTCGAATTTATTTGTCTATTTCATATTCTGTAAAACTTTAAGAAATTTTTGATTAAGAAACTCAACGATTTCAAAGTGAGCAATAAGAACACTCTACGAAAAAAAGACTTTTATCTCCAGCGAGCGACGCTCTCTATCGAAAATTCTAAACATATGCTCTTTTCAAATATTTTGTGATGTTGCTGTTGAATTGAATTTTATGCAGTTTAAGTACAAAAGAACATGATATTTAATAAATAAAGGTAACGCGCAAAGCTTTAAAAAAACGCCTATTTGGGCGTAATATAAAATCTGAATTTCAAATTTTTTATTTGCGTTTTAGTAATGCCTTAATTATTCGAAGAAGATTTTAAATTACAACCTATGAAATTTTTACCATCTTTTTAAAGTAGATGTATTTTTAATTCAAAATTTTCAAAGATAAACGCTAATTTACACATCGGCGGGATTCAAGATTTGACGTATTTCTTATAAGCGATAATGCCGCCGAATGTTCTATCGAACTTTGTTAAAATAATTTGAAAATATTGCACCAATGTTCCGCTCGTCCACAGTGAAAAAACGAAAAGGAAAATAGGTTGCTATAAATTAAAAATTCTGCTAAGTGAATTATTCTTGGTGCAAACTGGAAAAAGTGCGCCAAGATAAATTTTTAAATTTGTCATTAAGTTTCATACCAAATTTTACAAAATTTAATATTTGGACATAATATGAGTTGTAGAATCGAAATATAGCATGCCATTTCAGAAAAGTCCGATTTTGTGTCAAAGTACCTATGTTAGAAAAATCTTGTATATAAATCTAACATATATACTAAGTCGCGCTTTCGAGACATGAGAAATGCAAGTTAAATTCCGTCAATCCGCTCAGTAGAACGAGACATACAGAACTGTCTCTCCCTTCTTTTTGTGCAAGGTGTACCTTAAATTATAGAGCAAATCTTGAGAAATCTAGTTCGCATTTAAATTAAATTTTTCAATTCGTTACAGCTTTGAAATTGTATAAAGTAGAATTTAATTAATATATGCTAATCAACAGATCTCCATGCGGCTCAAGTTTCACTGTCTCTAAAATGAGAAGTGTAGAATAATTGTCGTTTAATAAACATCCTTCTTGTTTCATTATTTAACATTTTGTATTCCATAGTTTTCGCTTTTTTATAATCTTCGTTTCAAATATTTATACTTATTTGATTCTTTAATAAACTTTATTAATTTAATAATTACTTTCTTTCGTCATGCTATCCATTTATCTTTAGCACATTTAATGCGACACATAATTATGTGGAAAACGTTTAGAGACATAAGTCGAAACTTATGATCTTATTGCTGTGATTTAAACTTCTTTACTTCGAACATCTGAAACAAGCCTTTAAATTTATTTTTATTGCGCCTCTTTCTAATGTGGTAATAAAAAATTATATCTTTCTATAATTATTTTAAAACGTTTTTGTAAAATTTATATATGCTGCCAGAACTATTCCGTGAATTTGAGGTATCTTCTATGCGCCCTGTATAACATTTTATTTTGTTTATTATTTTGAGTATGGATATGTAGTGTGACCAAAAACTAGCTCTCCATAAAATTTACACAAAATTAGCTAGAGAGGTTATATATCATACGCGTAACAGAAATTCGTAAATATTTGCATTTAAGCGTTTTCTTGTTTATTTTCACCTAACATTCCCCATAACTTGTAAAGGATACTATACAGAAAATATAACACTGCGCAGCATTTTTCCTAGAAAGAACACAACACACAAAGAAAGTGGACAAATTTTGTTTGGACAGAAATGTTTTATATGCTTCTTTTTTACGTTAAGGGAACACTTTTGGAATAGTGGGTTTAATTTTTTTCTTCATTGTACACTGAACGCTTTTATAGGTTTACCATCCCATGAAATAAACAAAATGGTGATCATACATGATAATAAAAACTTTGAATGCAAATAAAACTCTACGAGTTACTGTTGTGTATTAGAAATCATAACTGTTTATTATATTTCGCTTAGAAATGATGTAGTATCAAAACATTTGAGATAATTTTAGAACATCCTTTCATGAAATACGTTTACACAGATGACAGATGAGCGATATATGAATATTTTGAAAAACAAATCCGATGTGGATATAACATGACTTCCTCATACGGCCTATTAAATTACACACATTTTTTGTTGCATTTCATTTAAACTTATTACCTTGAATTTCATTAGAGATTAATTTCTCAATCAATCAATTCAGTTCTCACTTCGTGGTAAGGCAAAAATACATAAAAACGCGAATTGTCTTCATTAAAAATTGAAAAAAATAGAAAAACATAAAACATTAGATACAGTTATAGCAGTTATAAAACAATTTTAACGATTAAAATTGTACGTAAAAACAAGCAATGGGGCAGCAGCAGTTTGTACGTACGCAAGCAGTGCGTAAACAAGCAAGCAGTTTGTACGTAAAAACAAACAATGCGGCCAGTCGGCAAGAAAGCAGATCTTTCGGTACATAAAGCTGAAAGTTTACTTTACCTTTTCCAAGAACTACAGTTCCTTGACTCTGCAGAACACCTTTGAATTCTACGAGAAACACAATTTGGTGACTGAAAAATGAATTATATTTTGTTTAGAAGGTCGTTCTAAAATTTCAGTAAATTTGCTTTTTTTAAATTTTTGTTTCTAACTCGCTTTTAGCTGATAAAAGCTCAGATATGATTTTATTTTAATAATCTTTATGAAAAGGTTTTCGCTTTTTTTTGTTTTAACAGTTTAGTTTTAGCATAATCGTGGATCACCCAATTTTTGAGGTGTTGTTTAAATGCCAATTTGGTTTAAAGTATATTTGCTTTGCTCTTTATATTTGTTTGCTTTTGAATTTCGGATTTGAATATAATCATTTTAGACCGATTCGAATTCTTTAAATGATCTTTTTACATAATTTAAATTTTATGTGTGTTTTTTAAGCAAATGTTTTTAAAGTAAAGTATTTTTTTCCTTTGAGTAGTTAATTTAGCACATTGTTTTTTCCAAGTGTTTCTAAGGTGTGTAGAGAAAATCCTGGTACATTTAAGATTCAACATTTCGGTTTTTTATGAATTTTAATGTCTCAAATGAAAATTTCATAGATTCCTTTTTCGAGTTTTGATCTCAAATGAACCAGGAGAACGTAACACATTTTCGAAACACATTAATCGACTTTTATGAACTTCATTTTCCCCTGATAATTTCTGAACTGGAGTTTCTGTAGAATGAGATTAATTTACATTTTTATATATTTATTATCTTGTATATTTTTCCTTTTTGCACTTTCATTTTTATTTTTAGATTTTGTACTACTATGAATTCTTATTTTAATTTTAATCTCTTTTAGATATTGTGTTTAACCTCTTATACACGGTTGCAGTAATTAATATTGTTGAGGAAATGCCTTGCTTTGACTCAACAGAGCTTACTTTAGATGCTTTAAGTCTCTCCCTCTCGATATACATGTATAATACATATTTATTTAATATTAATATACTTTGCAGCTATTTGAATCAAAAACGGACTACGGAAACATATTATAGCAGTCCTATATACAAAATTTCAACTTTCTGAGGCTACTCGTTTTTGAGTTATGCGAGATACATACATATGTACAGCCGTCATGAAAGAATCTCTTTTGAATACATTTTAAATCCATTTTACAATCCGTTTTGGGAAAAGCAGTCCTTTATTCTGTCCTTACGTACAGATGTTACTCAAATACATCGTCAAATTGGATTCGATAGCGGTCAAAATGAATATTTACATTGAAATATGATACCCGAAATTGTTCGTGATTACAATACTTCTTTTACTTCGTACAAGGAAGAAAAATAATAGCTAGCACTAAAACATATAATATGCAAAATTTTAAAAGAGACATTTATTATTATTCGGTGAGGATTTAAAAGAATGCATAAAGGAGATCTGATGTGATTTTCATTTATAAGTGATGCAAAGGATCTAAAGTAAATTCTAAAGAAATTGAACAGCATATTTCATAAAACGGTGATGAAACAGTTGATTACATTGGAAGTCTTATTTCAAGGTTCAAGGATGTTAACATTTTATTGTTGCGGCGTAGAGTGCTACAGTAGAAAGAAGTTTTCTTACTTTTAAGGAAATACAGAGAGTATTTGCAAATTCTTAGAACTATTTCCATAAGAATCATACTAAGTAAATATTTTGGAATAAATGTATTTGTAAACGTTATTATTTGAAATGAGGTATATCGTTTTTTTAAATTTAGCCTCCTTTCAAAATGTCGCATGTAAACAAACTGTTGACAGGAGAACACGTTTTTGCGTTTTCGTAAGAGAAATGCTCTTATTCCATATTTAAATAAAAGAAAAAGAAATATTCCTTATCAGTAATTCAAAGCATTTTGAGAGCAAATAAAATCCTACCAGTTACTGTTGCCTGCTATTAACTGCATGGTGCGATGCATGGTTTTAAATTCATAAGCACAAAATAAGCAAAAGTATCAATAATAAGGGCAAAATCAGCCAATCATTACTTCTACGTAGAAAGAAGACTCCAAATGATCATTATCCACATGAGCATTATTCTTTGCACCGGTGTTGGCAAAATATTTATACTTGAGCTACGAAATACATCAAGAAAAAAGATTCTCTCTGCAGGAACAAAAAAAAAGTTTAGTTAAAAGCAACATGAATCAGCAACCTAATTGAACATAGTGGTTTACAAAGCTTCCTATATCATAATTTTCAGTGCAATCGCAATTTTTTTAAGCTGTGTGTTTCAACAGTAAGTTTTATGTTTCAATTATACATGTTTCCATAGTTAAATCATTGGTAACAAGAGGACATTTGTCAATGGAGAAATCAATTGCAAAGTCTTTAAAAACATTTGTTACATTTTGTTTTTTAACATTTCGCTTAGAACAACATTGAATAAAATAATAAGTCAATATCTACAACTTAAAAAAAAACGTAATATTCACCATCTTTTGCCGAGGCACGTAGCTCAACGCAAAGCAATTTGTAAAATCCTGCATGAAAGTATTTAGCAAGAGATTAAGAGAAAACCATGATAACTCTCTCTAAGAGCAATCCCTGGCCCTTGATGAAGGGTGTGTTTACTTAAATGCGTGCAACAAAAGAAGGTCTATCTATTATCGAAGACGAAGCTAAACAAATGTACAAACACTGTTCCGTTAATGCTAGGAAAGTTTCAGTAAATTCTTTATGACTGTCGCAGCATTCTCTTACAATGAGAAATTAAAAGTAAGAAGAATAAAAAATAAAAAAAAATGTTGAAATTAACTCAAAGTTTGATCAAGAGAACTTTTTACGTCCAATATTTACAGAAGAAATTCCATTTCGTTACCCCAGTGACTTTAAAAAAGAACTTTCTTAAGACAAAGAGTCATTCTTCAAAATGTACACTGCGCCAAGAAAAAAGAAAACGGTGGGGTACAGTTCTATGTTCTATGTCTCCCGTTCTACTGGGCCAATTGACGAAATTCAAATTGCGATTTTCATATCTCGAAAGCACGACTTAGGATATATATATTAGATTTATATGTAGCATCATTCTAACATAGGTATTTTGACACAAAATCGAAATTTTTCTCAAACGACATGCCAATTTTTTCCATATTTCAATTCTACGACTCAGATTATGCTTAAATATTAGATTTTGTAAAATTTGTTGCGAAATTTACGGAGAAATTAAAAAACTTATCTTGGCGTATTTTTTCATTTTTCGCAAAGAATAATTTACTTGGCGAATTCCTTAATTTATGGCAACCTATTTTTCTTCTCTTTTTTTCAGTGCAGACGAACGGAAAAAAAGTCGCTGTTCATAAGTTCAAGTTACTTTAAGAAAGTGCGTAAACCACATTTGGCGTTATTATCGCTCAAAAATAAGATGCCAAATTTCAAAACGCTCCAATATGTAAATTCATATATATCTTAAGACATTTTGAATAAATAACTAATTTTTTGCAGGTGCGCCTAGAAATACATCTACTTTAAGACGATGTTAAAAATTGAGTAAGTTATAAAAAAACTTTTCGAAAGGTTTATAAAAAAATTTTAAAATACAAATTTTAAAAATAAATTATAACACTTGTGCAAATTATATTTCGATTAAATCTAAATTTTGAATTCGGGAAGAAGAAATAAAGGAAGTTTAATAAAAAACAGAGATTAATAAATACATATCAAATTCAATTCACATTGAAGAGCTAAAATTTTGAAAGCTAATTTTTTTTTAAAAACTACTCGTGCCATCTTTATAATACTTGGCAATTTGGCATAATTTGAGTAATAGCATCAAATATAGAAAAAAATTAGCAAGTCATTTCCGAAAAAGTCAGATTTTGTGTCAACATACCTATGTTAGAACGATGATATACATAAATCTAGTACATATCCTAAGCCGCGCTTTTGAGACATGTAAAACGCAACTTGAATTTCGTCAATCGGCCCAGTAGAACGAGCGATATAGAACTTTCCAATTTTTTTTTCGCAGTGCACCGCTTTCTTTGAAAAATAATTTAAGACTGAAATAGGTATTGCATATACACCTTTTCAAAGTATTCCTCAGAGATCCTCTGACGTTTCATGTATAGACTATTGTGCTTTTTGTTTTCTTGAAAGGAACTCTTTTTAAGCGCAGCTCCACCACGATTGATGAATCTGGAAAGTAAAGTGGAAGTGTAGTGGAAATCCGTACTGTTCGAAACTTTACGCAATGTCCTTCTGTCATGGAAATCAAGATGCAGAAAAAATCTATTACATCAAATATTTAAAGAATGTTCTTTACATTTTAAATATTAATTAAAAGGCTCTAAACCTTTAAAAAAATGTGTAAACCCCGTCTATACATTACTGTTCTGCGTTTCATTAGCAATTATTGCAGGTGGTTATTCAAATGATGAGCTATTTTAATTTATTTAGTCAGACAATAAAACTTGCAAACTTCCTTAATAGAACGCAAGTAATTCATATTTCCTCAATGGAAATTAAAATGAAATTTGTTACTCATAGAAAACCATGTATAAAAATATATAGACCAAATCTTTAAGGTCACTGGCGTTAAAAGACATTTCATTAAAAGACTGTATTCCATGCTCATGGTCCACTTAACACGCGAAACAACTCAACTCTCCTAAACCTGAATGCTAAACAAAAGCGTATTTTAATTGAAGTTTACCTTAGAGACTTAACCTCAATGCCGTAACACTTACATTTCTTCTTTTTACTTTGTCTGGGGTGGGGCAAATAGGTCACTAAGCTTTTTGGTTGCTAGTCACATCTGAAAAGGTGTAGTAATAACAATAGCATTTAATGTATCGAGAAAAGTGAATTAAAATTGTCGTGGATGGTTTTTATCAAACCTGACGCCACTGAGTATTAAATTCACATACCAGAAACGAATAAGCATAACACTCTGAAAGAAAATAAAATCAAGGTTACTTTGTGCATTTCCTGAAAAAAATATGCAAACAGAGGATACATACTTACAGTTATAAAAATGTTTTAAATAAGAGAATTATTTCTTTCTGACACTTAAAATTGAAACATTATTTGCAAAAACTAGAAATCTAATTTTTGATATGGTACCTCAGTGCATATAATTATGTTTAATAAAAGTTTAAGTTCACGTAAAGAAATGAAATGCGAAATATTTGACTCTCGTAAGTCGAAATGGAATATCAATACTTTAATTTAAAATTTTATGATTATGTTATAAGGTATTTCTCCCGCCTTCTTAACATGCCTTCGTGGTGTAATGGTCAGCACACTCGACACGTATTCGAGAGGTCCGAGGTTCGAGTCACGGCGAGGGCATTGATCATTTTCATGTCTCCTATTTCAAAATGACCTAATATCTCTACTAAGAATATTCAGGGGCAGGGCCCAAATTGAAGAGAAAGTGCTTAAATTTACACTTAATTTAAAAAGATGTTTCAGTTTAGAAGTAGGTTTCTGATTCTGATAAATGAGAACACAAGCTTTATTATAAAGATTGTTATGAAAAGTTTTGGTCAATTCTCTATGCTTTCAGGAAAAAAAGGGCTTTTTTAGCCGAAAGGGTCGTTAGCGCAGAAGGGAATTATAATTAGTCTCGAAACGGCATTTCACTATAAATGTCCGTTTCAGCTTTCAAAGCGTTGTCACCAAATATTATCGCCATCTATTTTATATATCAAGAAATTAAATAATAAAGCATCTGCATGAATGTATGCATGTTTCTCGCATTGTGATAAAACAGCGGTACACAGAGCCATTAAATTTTGAATAACGTAGTCCTCCACTCGCATATCGGTACCTGGAAGCCCGAGTTTGAAATTTGCCTTATCGTCTATTTCATATTTTGTAAAACTTTAACGAACATTTGATTAACAAGCTCAACGATCTCCTTCGTACAAAAGTTTTCCTAACATAATTAAATAAATGAAGCAAAAGAGCGTATAAAAGCTAGATTGCATAAATTTTTAAAATGTAATTTTTTCTTAATTTAAAGGGCCGTAATATCAGCATTTGTGTTATCTGAAACATTTTACAAATAGATGTCCACGGTCAATTGTTCCGGGAAAAAATACCGCACACGGGTGTTTACAGGCGCACTATACATTACTAATACAAATGCCCGGTTTTGGGCACTTAAGTCAATAACCCAATACTTTTGGATTACCATAATATGAAATATTAAGTGCTGAGCGCGAATTTAATTGCTCTTTGTCCATAGCTTGTCACTATCTGAGCCTAACAGAATAGCATTCAGACAGTCATGTGCAGTCAAACGACTGTATGATTCCACAACTGTAGTCAAGGATAATCAGTGATATTATATCCCTTGTTCTTTCATGCAGAAATATGAATGAGGAAGCTTGTTGTATTTCCTATTTAGCAGTCTCTTAAAAAATAGGAGCTCATAAAACTTCCGGATTTCTAGAGGTTTGTCGTTCCTTTCTTTGAAATGAAATATGTATACTCATTTTTCTGAACTCCACAAGACGGTAACACCCACTGTAGTTGAGTCAATAAGAGTGTTCAAAAGATGCCAGCGCTCACAAACAAGCTCACAACAACCGCAAGTCGCAATGTTTGTTGTTTGCAAGAACCTGAAAGACAATCATAGTGTCCAAAAGGATGACGATGATAATTCTTGGTGATGTGACTACTAAATGACAGATGATTTTTTTTGGGGGGGGATGTAAAGCGGTAGGTCACCTCATGATTAACTCTAATCCTACTATAGCCTTATCGCTTTTCCCCATTTTTGAGTATTCGAATTTATGAGTGCATATATATATATATATATATGTTGTAATATACTTATTCGTCTGAAACAATTTTCTCGAAATGTTTTGGCAAATTTACTTATTGCATTCTAAACCCATCTCCGGCAATCGTACTAGACATAAGTCATTTAGATAAAGCAGGGAGTTGAAGTTGGAAGAATGGAAAAGTTCTTCTTTTATACTTAAAATAAAGGACACAGCCAATATGTGTTATCTATCGCAAGCCGAATGGTGAAGTTTTGGTATCCGCTTCATCCATCAAACTGTCAAATTATGCATATAAAGTTCGTGAGAAATAAGCAATGCTTAAGTCTAGTTTAAGTTTCCTCTCGTGATTTGTTTTGAAGTAAAAGAAAGCCAAATATTTCCCGCATTAATAATGTAATTTAAAATTCTTCTTAAACCTTTTACAAGGAATAACAGCTGCAACAAAATGCTAAATGTTTGCTTTTCTGAAAAAAAAACTTGTTTTCCTCCCATCTCAATTATTAAACGGGTTATATAATTATTGTTGCTTTCCTGAGCTTTACAAAAGTTTACCTTCATCGTTAAGAAATAGTTGCCATTTGTACATACCGGAAAGAGACTAAACTATTTTAGGGCAAAACAATAAAGGAGTAAAAATCAGGAACAATCCTGCAAATTTATAAGTTATTTTTTTTAATTTAAAAGATATAAAAGTATAAAACAGTCATAGGCTATATAATTGTAAATATATTTCGAGTCTGTATTTAAATAAAATCAATATCTACTATTGCCAATTCGTAAAGCTGATCTTTTATTGTTTAATAAAATTAAAATTCGAGTCTGAAAAAATTTCACTGTTAAAAGCCCTATATTTATTTTTACTTTCTTGTACGCAGTAAAAAGGAAGCATTGTAACCCCGAAAAATTTCGGATGTCATATTTCAACGAAAATATCCATTTTGGTCGCTAGGTTTTTGCGGGACATCCGCACGTAAGGACAGAAAAAATGACTCTTTTTCCCCCAAAAAATTATAAAACTAATTTAAAATGGATTCTGAAGAGGTATGTAGGGCTGCTATAACATGCAAATGTGCACCTCCTAATTTGATTGCAATCGGCCGCACCAAACGTATGTATATACGAGGCGTATTCGGAAACTAAGTACCGTTTTGAAAAAAAATAGTAAAACAATTTTTTCGAATCCAATTTTAATTTTACATGAAAATACATGTCTTAAACTATTTTTCAACATAGTTTTCGCCAATGATCAAATACTTGTCATAGCGGGTGACCAGTTTTTGTATACCATCGTCAAAGAAACTTCCCGCCAGTTTCGATAACCACGACTCCACAGCATTTTTCGTGTCATCGTCAGATCCAAAACGCTTGCCACCAAGTTCGCGCTTCATGTGCAGGAACAAGTGATAGTCGGACGGCGCCAAGTCCGGGCTGTACGGCGGGTGATCGAACTGCTCTCAATGAAATTGTCGAATTAACGATTGAGTGACACCAGCAGTATGGGAGCGAGCATTGTCATGGAACAACACAATTCCTTTACTGAGCATTCCTCTTCGTTTGTTTTCAATGGCACGCCTTAGTTTTGTTAAAGTCTCACAATATCGTTCCGCATTAATGGTTTCGCCTCTGGGAAGAAATTCAGTAAGCCAAACGCCTTTCCTATCCCAGAAGACAGTGCACATGATTTTTTGTGATGACACTATCACTTTGAACTTTTGTTTTTTCAGAGAATGAGTGTCTTCACTCCATCGATTGTTGTTTCAATTCTGGTATGAAATGACACATCCAAGTTTCATCACCTGTCACAATTTGGTTTAAAAAGTTTTCTCCCTCATCACTGTACCGCGTGAGAAATGTCAGGGCACTACCAAGTCGCTTTGTTTTGTGAACATGAGTGAGCATTTTAGGAACCCATCGGGAACACAGTTTGCGTTAATTCAAGCGGTCAGACACAATTTCGAACAAAACAGTACGTGAAATTTGTGGAAATGCCTCTGAAAGAGTTGTCATTGTGAAGCGTCTGTTCTCGTGAATTGCTTCATCACCTTTCCTTACCAAATCATCGGTGACAACAGAAGGCCGACCACTTCGAGCCTCGGCGTGGACATTTGTTCGAACTGCATTAAACATTCTTACCCACTTTCTCACCATTCCATCACTTATCGTGTATTCACCGTAAACTTCTGTCACTTGACGATAAATTTCGGCCGTTTTAACATTCCTCGCGTTCAAAAATTTAATCACGGCACGAATCTCACAGTCAGCGGGAGAACTAATTGTCTTAAACATTTTGAATGTGCACAGCAAACTGAAAACACAACATAGAGCAACCAAAATGGCGACAATTCAAAGTCGGTGAACAAGAAAGACTAGTGCGCATGCGCGGGAGGCCTACCACAGCGCTGCGACGGCGCTAGAATGAAACGGTACTTAGTTTCCGAATACGCTACGTATATATGTATATGTATATTTATCCCCTTTGTTACTCGGCTCAGTGAGCTCAGTATCTTTATTCTTATATGATTGTAAACTGTGCATTTTTTGCTTTAAAAATGATTTAATTATATGTTCTTATCTTCCGGTTAAGGTTTTTATGCCTTTAGTTAACTTACATGTTATAGTTGCAGAATTGTCACCAATTTAAAAGTTGTTTAAGTGCGGCTAAGCCTACTTTTTTTGGCCACAGCAGCCATATTTGAAACTTAGCAGAATGGTGGATTTGTTGCCAAACTAGAGAAACTAAGCTTCGCAAGAACAAAAATAACGCCTTATTTATTGCAAATTAAATCATGCTTAACCCATTCTGGAATTTATTCGAGGAAATAAGTGTTTAAGATTTACTTCGTAATTTCTAATATAGGTAATTTGAGTCTTTATAAATTTTTGCCTTGTCGTGAAGTGAGAACTGAACTAATTGAATGAGAAATATTGAATCGTCTGGTGAAACACTGTTTCTTTTGTTAACTTGCTTGTTTGTTTAATCTCTTTTACACATCGTTTTAGCTTTATTACCATACTTGAATAGAACCTGTGCCAACGATTAGTTAATTCTTCGGATGATATACATAATTTTTGTGCATTCTGAGTTAGAACATGAATCAGACGTAACGCAGTTAAGTGAACCGAGCTCCAGAGTGTCGCTATGGTAAACAAATATAGTGAATTTTAAAGAGTGAATTTATTCTATTGGTGTTTACGCGTTATCGACGAAGTAGATTTAATTCAATCCAATAAGTTTATAAATTAAATGCAAAATGGATATAATTTAATATTACATACAAGGAAGTCATGTGGTGGACAGTTAAGATTTTTCGTATATATAATGACATGACTATAAAAATATAAATCTATTAAAAACTCAAATAATAGTCTGAAGGGGGAAATTAAAATAAAAAGTAAAGAGGTTTGAATTTTATGTCTTTCTAGAGTATTTCACCAGACCCATTATATTTTAATTTGAAAGCAAATGACAATAAACAAAAGAACTAAAGAGTTTAAATTCTGCAATTATCTTATTACGCGGTACTAAAAGCATTTTTATTTAAAACACTCGTGATGCAAAATTATGTGTTGCGCGAATTGTTGTTAAGAACATAAACAAAAGAGCATTTTAAATGATTAACTCTGATGTATTCACTTTAATAATACTGAAAAGAAATGAAAGGCCTAGTGCGCAATCGATTAGCAACGCTTTCCATTTATGCCGCATAGAATTACAACTCAGAAGGGAAATAATTACTCTGTAAAGCTTTAAATAATTTCTTAAATATTATTCAAAGCAAGAATTATGCGATAATAAATCCACAGTCCATATAATTGAAAGGAAATAGCATACGCACAATATAAGCTAGAATCTGGAAAATA
>KK121687.1:49498-233682 GCA_000611955.2 Stegodyphus mimosarum | reverse complement strand
AAGAAGTTAAAAATTTGCCTTTTCCTTATAATATTGTGTATTATATGCTACTTGTTTAGTAATAATTAATTCAAAACTCAATTATTATAAAATGATCCCGAAATTAAACCTTCTAAAAATGAAAATATATAGCTTTAGATAGTGTAGAATATTATTGCATATGTTCTAAATTATAACAAAGCGTATTTGACTATTTTTCTATTTATTTCATAATTGCTAACTTTACTAAATGGATTAAAGACTTCCTTCGTTACACAGATAACTGAAATCAGCTTACAACAACTCATTTCAGTCCAGAAAAGAACAACTGAATTCCTCTTCTACTGTTAAATAAAATATGGTACTTTTTAATTAAAAGTGGATTAAGCCGTTCTTGGTAAAATTGCAAGGCATTAGTCTCACTTACAGTTGATATTTTAACATCTTTTATGTCCCCATACACAGGGATCTGGAGGATACGCTTGGAATTTTCCGTCTAGATATTTTTAAAAGTTCTGTTTTAGAGGAAAAGGGAGTAGTAGAAATTCTTTGTCTCCGGCGATATATTTTATAACACTTTGACTACGCTTACTTCCAGTATGACAGTGAGAGTATCAGTAAAACTGTTTTTCTGCCTCAAGAGTACATTTGAAAAAGCATAATGCGAATAGTTCCTGCTGTTAAATTGTTTGTGCAAATATATTTGAATTTCAGCAACAAAGCAATTGTAGCATTTTCAGTTGCTAAAAATTAAACAGAATTTCAATATCGTTTTCCTTTCCAGTATTAGCATCTATGCGAGATATATTTTCATAGAATAAATCAATAAATGAATAAGTGAAGAAAATGCTAAAAAATAAATTAAGTTCTTAACAGCACAATTTTTTTTAAAAAACTGACTAGAATGCTGTACGTCTCTCTACTACGTATTCGTGCACTGTACACCAGTGGTCTCAAACTCAAATCGCATGCTGGTCGAATGCAGGATCTCAAAGCAGCTGATAAACCCAATTATTTTTTTATTTTATTTTATTTTTTTTACCAAAACGAACATTTTTTACTAAACAAATTTAAGTTTTAAACTGTAGTCATTAAATTGTGAGAATTTGTATATTTATTCTTCACTGACAGTTAATTTTAAGTTCAGTTACTTTTCTGTCACTCTCTTTTCATGCCAGAATGTAAATGAGATAGCTAGCGTTTATTTAGTTCGAGGGAGAAAGAAGTGCTATTTAAGCGAAGATTTTACAAGATAATTTTAGAGCTTGTTCTGCCTACTTGAGGCGCTGTACTATGACATAATAGCAATTTGATTCTTAGCATTGAGTGCTTCTAGCCATCTGGCTTGTATCGCCGGTTTTCTACAAACCAGAGGCTTTCTGCGCATTACTTTATCTTGTGAGTCATTAGGCTAAACTAATACATTTGATTTAGTTACACATTACGCATTTATGTTAGCTTGTGTAAGCCCAAGTTGGGCCATTGTTATTTTCTTTGTGTTCAAATAAAAGAGTCTTACGCACCCTTCTTTTGACTTTTGTTTCTGTACTTAAAAGACTTTAGGATAATTCTGCAACGGTCTTGTTTTAAAGTCTAAGTTTATCCTACCTAAGAACAAGAGACTTTACAAAACATTTGTCAAATCAAATATAAACAATAATAATAATGACGCGCAGGGAAAGAAAAAGTTAGATTTGCATTTATTTCCTGTGGGGAATCTCAAGGTCGGTATCTGCAAAACATTTCCAATAGTTTCACCTTCCCGTCAAAGTACACTGATGCCTAAATATTAAATTTTCAGACTGAAGATTACTTCAAATAATTTTAATGTGTTCAATAGTTCTCTAAATAATTTACTTAAATTAAAAATAAAGAAATTACGAACACTTTCCAAGTGGGATAAAACTTGAGAAAAAATAATGACTAAATGTTCTTTTTCTTTTATTTATTAAATTTTCTTTGGCTCATCAGGAAAAAATATATATTTTTACGTAAATAATTATAAACTGCTTTATTTCATATTACCATTTTCAGTTACAACACCTCATAGCTTTTCAATTTTGATGAAATTTCTAACTTTGGAGAAAAAGTATTGGAAACTATCTTCATAAAGAATTGTACTTTTTAATTTTCAACTGTTCAATTATAAATATACTCCCAAACAGATATCATATCCTCGATTATTTGTAATGCAAAAATTTGCAACTGAAGGTATTTATTTTTTCACAAGTGCGAAAAACGTTAGTGAAATTTGCATCTTCAAGTCTCTAAATAAGGTTTATATCACAGTAAATAGCTCCATTCATAGATTTTTGGCGTATTACTCTCTGTGGTGATGAGGCACCATTAAGTGGTGGTGTGTAATTAATACTCAACGAGATACTTTCTGAGCGTCAAAAAGAGAGCCCCATGTGCCCAATAATTGCTGGCCTACATTAAAGTTTAATACATTGCGTTAATAACTCTAGAAAGAGAAATACATAAAACATACACTTACCAACTACTTTGGCGCAATACTGCTCAAATAATACACATATTTATTTTACCAACTTCGTTTATTTAATTACTCATGAATAAATTTGATGCAACCACCACGTGCATGAAAATGGATTCCAAGATAATGTAACGGCATCGTTCGCAATTCTTTTCCGGAAATATTTATTATCTCACATTTGCACATTTGATGTTGCATTATTCACGATTTTCTGATTATTTTCTGTAAAAGAGATTTATTGAGATGGCATTAACATCGGTGACCAGCTCGATCATTCTGGCCTCGTACAGGCATGCCACACTTCTTGTAGGCATCATGTGTTTCAATTACGACGAGCGAAACATGCAAAATTGCAGAAGGCTAGAAAACTCGATACATATACAAATGGTGAAGAAACCTACCACTCCGAAAACTTTTAAGGACATGCAGATTTTCCAGAACAAGCAGATTCACTTAATGCTTTTTTATAGGGCTACCACAGAGTCGTACTTTCACGAACTGTATTACGGGAAGAGCGCGGGCCGAAGCCCCACTCACCATCCGCCGTCATCGTCAGAAAGAGAGCGAAAAACCAGTTCTGCGAGAATTAATTCCTGCGTGTAGCTATTCGATGACGATTCAATCCATCAGTGAGAAAATTGTGTTCTCACAATCTCATTCGTGTTGAATGGTAATTAAAATAATGTAAAATGGTTCTCAAAATCATTAAACATTTCTGCAAATTCTTGTCATAATAATGTTAACTACTTTAAACGAAATGAATTTGCGGGCCTCATGGGACCACGAATACTGAATGCGGTACCGCAATCATCATTCGACCACCACTGCTTTCAAATTTGATTCATTTTTAGCGTTTTTTTTCTTTTGAGTTGAAAATAGTTAAATGTTGCCTTGATTTATAAATATCCAAATGCACCGAATTCTCTTCAGTTAATTTTATGATATGATCTCTGACTTATCTATTAATATACCTTGTTATCTCCACCTACGCAGTTATCTAAATGTATAGCTTAATAACTTGAAGGTACTGATATCTATCCATGTAAGAAAAATATTTACAATAAGCAACTGATGAATTAATATGGAAACTCTTAATTTGCAACAAAATATTTAATTTACTAAATAAGACTTGTAGGACCCTCTGGTCTATCTTCTAATGTAACAGCTTAAATACGTGTAGAAACCATATAGGAGAAGGGCGAAAAAACTCTTTATTAACTCTTTTAAAATTCACAATGCGTCAACTTGACGCTAACACACTACGCCTAATTCGGGAGATAACTCAAATAACAAAAACTAAACTAAAGATTCGAACATATTAGCAAATAGTAGAATTACGCTACAGGGCTCAGATAACCCTGTTTTCTAAATCAGTTGCGAATATCTAGTGGCAGCAAAATAATAGCTATTACGCCACGTCAGCCAGCAATAAATGCAAAGCAGAAGCTCACTAGGAAAGCACAGTGTTCGCCAACATTCTCTAACTTTCCCTTCTAGAACTTGGTATTTAAACCTTTTCTCCTGAAAGTAGAATTTGCATTACTACACGCGCGCTATCAAATTTAAATATTCTGGCACTGACAATTAGGGAAATGAAGTCTTATAAGAAAGTAAACATAAAATTAAATTTAACGCGCTAATTAAAATAAATATAAATCCCTACAAACTAAAAAAGAAAGCAACAAATACTGAAACATTAGGAACACTGAACATATAATTCACACAGTTCTAAAATTGTAAAACTGTAATTTTTATAGTCTTCGTTCATTAAATATTTTCAAATATGCTAAAAAGTGAAATATATAGTCTTTGGAATAACCATTATAATTATTTTATGGAATTTATGATTCGATTTTGTACAATAAAAAGCGAGGAGCATACCCACAAAAAACAAACTCAAAAACTTGAATTTCCAGCTTCGTCACTGCAGGGATGGAGACGTAGGTAGCAGACGGTATCAAATTATTTATTAAAGAATATCACTGAAACCTGAAGTTTCATATTTTTGGACTTAATGAACGCTGTTGCGTAGCATGTCTAGATATCGATTTCACCTCATTAGTGTTTTCGAAAAAAATGTATATGTTCCTTCCAAGACGTTCTCAATATAAGAACGTGGCGCCCCCGGGTGGGCGGGTGTTTTGATTTTGGAATCTTGTAATTTGAAGAACTCCTTGAAAATGGATTTGAATCCGCTAAAAGCGCACAGAAAGGGTTTGAGAACGTCTTTTACTCTCAAGGAAAATTGAAAATGAATTACTTAAAAGAAGCTGTTGATGTAAGTGAAATTACTGATTACTGATAAGTTCCAGAGACTTGAAAGTTGTCAATCATTAATTCCTGAAAACTTGCTGAAGACTGAAGATGGTATGAAATTGTACCCCGATGATTTTGAAGAAGCCGAAGCGTATAGGGACAGGCATGTAGAAATTTGTGCTAAAGTTGAAAAACGACTGCAAGAAGATTCTGCAGCTAAAAAGGAGAAAGGATAATATAAATTACCGAAAATTGAGCTTAAGAAATTTTCAGGGGACTCTAAAGAATACTTGTCTTTCTGGAGCTTATTTCAGAAGATCCATGAGGATAGATCTCTACCTGTTGCAGATAAGATCCAATATCTGGTACAGTTTGTGGAGCCAAACTCGAAAGCTGAACTTCTTATTCAGAGTTTTCCGGCTACTGTGCAGAATAATCTGAAGGCTATTGAACAGTTAAAAGAATGTTTTGGAGAAGACGATTTACTCGTCCAAATTTATGTCCGTGACTTACTAAGTATGGTTATGAAGAACGCAGTGATTAAACGAACCAAGGCCGATACGATAAACTGGAATCGAAACTTAGAGCTCTGGAAAGCTTAGGAAAAACTCAAGAAAAATATAGTGATTTTCTAATTCCCTTACTGGAAAGCTGCCTTCCAGAGGAAGTGTTGCTGATCGGGGAAAGAAGAAATTATGAAGCAAGTGACACCAAAAGTTCCCGTACTTTAGAACAGCTGATGAACTTTCTTTGCCAAGAAATCCAACAGTTGAAATGTTCTCAGTGTAATAATTCCCATTTTGGTGCTATGTGTCCTCAACAAGGAAAGGGGATTTTAAAATATAAAACTCCCTCTCTATTTGCAGTAGAAGCGAAACTTTTTACTTGCAAACTCTTTGCGTATTCATCCGTGCTCGAGGACAAGAGCGGAAAGTTCCCGCTCTATGTGATTCGGCTAGCCAAAGTAGTTCTGTAAACGAAAAAATTATGACATTATTAAAGGTCAATCCCCTTCAGAAAAAAACTGTGGTACACGCACTGTTTGGGGGGGGGGGAGAAATAAAAACGAAAGAACACAAGATATTTGCTATTGAAGTTAGTGACTTAAAATGGCCATATAGTTGCAGTTCTGAAGTTCTTTCCGAGAAAAGGATATGTGGATTTATTCCGAAAATTAATGATTGTAGAATTATAGATGACGTGGAAAGAAATAAAATAGATTTAACAGATTCTTTTTGTAAAGAAAGTCTTTTGATTGGGACTGATGTTTTGGGAAAATTGCTGACTGAGAACTTAGTGAAGCTGGATTCAGGTCTTACAGCATTGAAAACTAAACTTGGGTAGACGGTAATTGGGAAGCAAAATTCAGGCACAAAGGGTAGCATTCTAATTACTTTGTCTATGCATGTTGGGAACATTCCTTTGAGCGCATTATGGGAACTGAAAGTTTTAGGAATAGCTAATTCATCCGAATCTTTTAAGGAAAAAGATAGCTTAATTGATTTTGAAGACAAAATGAAAATTCTTCCCGATAGGAGATATGAACTCGAATTGCTATGGAAATGCGACATTACGCATTTATCTGATGGCAAAGAACTGACGTGGAAGAGTCATGAAAAGGTGATTAGCAAGTTAAAATGTGGTAAACTTTTAAATAACTATCAAAAGGTATTCCAGGAATGGGAAGGAATGAGTATAATTAAGCGTGTACCTGAAATTGAACTCGATAAAGAATGTCACTATTTGCCTCACAGGCCAGTGATTAAATTAGATAGTAAAACTTCCAAAATTCGTCAGGTTTTTGACGCTTCTAACTCTCAGAGAGGAAAACCCTCTTTAAAAGATTGTTTATTTAAACGAGATAATTTAGTAAAAATTATACCTGATATTCTTGATAGGTTTAGAATGAATCCTATCAGTATAAGTGCAGATATTGAAAAGGCGTTTTTAACGTTATCTGTTGCACCCAAGGACAGAGACTTTCTTAGATTTTTCTTTCCCTCTAACGAAGGGCAAGGAATTTATAGATATTGTCGTGCTGTATTTGGAGTTTGTTCTAGCCCTTATTTATTAAACGCATCTATATAACGCATCTTTTAAAGAACTGCCCTCCACCATATGATAAAACTGCTAAACAGCTGCAGAACTCATTTTATGTAGATAATTGTGTAACTGGAGTTTTCAATATTAATGAACAAGTTCACTTTATAGAACGGTCTAAGTTAATCATGTCTAGGGGCTGTTTTAATTTGCGTGGCTTCGAGAGCAATATTGCATGTAAAAATGTTGACAAGCATTCTGGAGAAACTTCTGTTTTAAAGATAATCCGGGGCTTTAGTAATAAGACTTTAAGGTGTTCCACTAATTTAGAACCTTTGGCGTGTGAAATGAAAATAACTTATATTTTAATTCTGTCAACAGTACAAAAGAGTTTTAATCCTCTTGGCTTGTTATCTCCCGCAACATTGCTTCCGAAGGTACTATTGCAAAATTTGTGTCAAAAATAATTTGGGACAGTGAACTGGCACCTAATATTGTAAAGAAATTCTTAAAATGCTACAACGAGGTACCTGAACTAAAAACTGTAACTTTGCCGAGTTATATGAAAATTAATTCATCCTCTGAATTGCATGTTTTTGTTGACGCTAGTAAAGGGGTATATGCTGGGTGCATCTTTTCTCGATCAATAGCTCGTTCTGAGGTGAAGGTAGTCTTTGTTAGAGCAAAGTTTAGAGTAGCTCCTCTCAAACCTCTGTGGTTATGTTAGGTTATTCAGTTATGGCAAAGCACACGAGGGCTATCTGCCTAAAGGGAGGGATGCCTTCGTGGAGGACTTTCTAAGGGAAACTGGCTCGTATACACGTTACACATGGGGAAAAACACGAAAACGCCCATGCAGCCAGCCCGTTCGCGGGATTCGAACCTCAGACCGAACTACCAGTGTTCAGCGTCTTTACCGCTCGGCCGCTGGTGAGCCAAACCTCTGTGTCTGCCACGGTTGGAGTTAATGGCTTGTAGTATAGGCGCTAGGCTTGTGAATTCTAGTATGAAAGCGCTTGATCCACTGAATCTTAAGATAACACTTTGGTCTGATTCTACTACAGCCATTTGGTGGCTAAAGGAACTGAGAAACTGCTCAGTTTTTGTAGTCAACCAGTTAAAGAAATTCGTCAGTTGACAAATCGGCAGCCATGGAAACATGCTCCGGGAAGTATGAATATTACTAACTTACTGTCACGGGGTAGTTCTGCTCGGAGCATGATTGCTTTCAAGTGGTGGAAGAGGCCTTCGTGGCTAAAGGAAAATCCTGAGTGTTGGCCCGTTGGCGAAATTGATAGCCCGCCTAAAGAAGTCAATGTAGAAAGAAAAAAGATTAAAATGGTGGCTATTGATTTGGCGAAAGACGCATTCCTCTGGCATCTAAACAATATATCAAATTATGATAAAATATTTCGAGTATTTGCTTGGATTTTAAGATTTGTGAATAATTGTCAGCGATTCCCGGCGAAGGGTTGCTCATTTTTCAATACTCCTGCTCCAAGAAATAACCTACTGTCTCTACAATGAAAAATAGCAAACAACATTGGGTACAATGGTAAAGTAAAATTTGAAATATAATGTGTGTTTTTCGTTTAAATTCTATTTTAAACAGAGAAGGATTTTTGATCAAACCTTGCATGTTCTCTTTTTCAAAATCTTCTGAGCTTGAAATTTTAGGAATTTTTGCTTTTATTTTTCAGTATAAAAAGTATTGTGAATAAAATTATTTCAGTGAAACCAATTATGTTAAACGTTGTAGTCTAGTCTTCCATTGCTGTTGTTTGGGCGTTACAAAATGTTACAAATATTTGCAGGTTACAAAATCGAAATTTTTAAGTTCCAAGTAAATTGCTGCTGATGTATCTAAAGGACTACATCAAGATAAACTTCGGAGGGTTATAAGAAATTATCGGATTCTCTTGTGATGATTAAGACCCGCAGTTCGAATTCTGGGACCACATAACTGACCTTTTAGTGTTTTCTGCATCGAAAAGACTGATGACTTTCCAATGGCGCTAGAACCAATATAAGAAGGACGATAATTTATCATTACCTGTATTTTGGTCGACTAATCCAGTCATTCTTTGAGTGGGAGGAATAAAAATAATTGTTGCATTCCCTGTCCAGGCTGTCGTAATGTGTGAGGGACATCTCTAGCAAGCCATTGAAAGATCCGTACCCGAATCCAAACTAGGGCATTGTTGATTTTTCATGTTTCTCGTACTTAAAAACGACATATCTCTACATATTATGTACAAAGTAGAATCTGTCTTAATCGGTAGCAAAGGCACCTCACCGATTTCGAATAAGAGATTTTTCAGATAACTGGATATACACTTCTCGAATTTGTCTGCTCATGTTTTCTGATGTCATCTGTAGAAGTTGTAGCATTAGAAATTCTCGGAAAGAATTAGAAACTCTCGGTGCGGGCCTCTTGCGGCTCCAGGGAGTTGTTGCCTCTAGGTAGGGAAGGGAGAGGGATACATGCCTGTTTACCTCTGTTAAACATCAGACGTAACTGTCCTCAGTCACCTGTCACCTGATTGTTTAGCGAGTCAGCGTTTTACACAGTGTATTTAGTTGTTGATGGTGGGTTTGTGAACATCTTAATGACTTCTGCATACGATAGGGTACTGCTTACGTGCGTTAATTAAAGTTACGACAATTAAATATGAAATCACGAAGTACAAAATTCAATTGCTGTACCGGCCTTTCAACTGATTACAAATCAAGTATTAGTTCTTACTACAACCGTTACAAGACGCCGTGCTAGTTCCATACTGTTCTATAGTTTTATTAGAGCTTAGTAAAATTTTGCATAACTAACCTTGAACAAAGTAGAAGGGAAAACGTTGTATGGCTGAGATTTAAAAAAATGTAATCGCCATCCCCATAAATGAAGCCTCTTCATTCTGCGTAAAGCGTGGGAAAGTTCGCGTGTACTTCAGCTAGTACATAATAAAAACTATTTTCGAAAATATCGTATTTTTATATCGTACCGTAGGCTATTTTTCGAAAATATCGTATTTGTTTGCTTGAATCACTACTCTTCTCATATATCTGTTAACTGGTGCTATAAAAGGTATTCAAGCTGTTACTCCATTTCCGTAAGTGTGTAGCGTTAACGTTGTTCTGATAGAAAACGCAACGTAATGAAAAACCTAGGTTTTTATTTGTATTTTTCATTTATACTTTGTCAGTAGCTGAAGACTGTTTAGTTCATGAGCATCCTACGAATTACATTGCCTTCGATTATATCACATAAAGTGTAAGTTCTTAATAATAATGGAAATTGCATTGATATATTATAAGATATTTCTCCCGCCTTCTTCGCATGCCTTCGTGGTGTAGTGGTCTGCATGCTCGACGCGTAACCGAGAGGTCCGTGGTTCGATTCCCGGCGAAGGCGTTGCTCATTTTTCAGCTCTCCTGCTTCTAAATAACATAATGTCTCTACAAATATTAGTTCCGTTAAATTAGCATCCGCTACTTAATATATTATATAATACTACATACAAATCAAATCATCTGGAGCTACATCTATAGTTACATCGTATCAAATCCACGTATCTGTTATAATCTTTATCTTGAGAGATAAAGAATAATACGGAAACAGCTGGGAAGAAACTGGATACTTACTTTTAAAGACTTGGAAATTTGTAAATAAAATATCAGATATCGTATACCTCTCTCTTTTGATATAATTAAAATATGACAATCTTCTAAAACATCTTCTTGATATGATTAAAAAATTATTTATTTATTTATCAACTGCCAGGCCATTGACCATCAGGTCATTAGGCAACGAGCTCTCCAATATTTTTTCTACAATACAATTTAAACTCTTATGCGCAGGGCACACGTCCAGATGAGCAGCATCCATGATTTGTTCAGAATCGCACAAAGCATATAAAGGAGAGGCAGTCAGGTTAAAACGAAATAAATGAGCGCCAAGGCGGTTATGACCAGTCAACAGTCTAAACTCAACCACAGCAGTAGCACGAGGAGAGTCCGAAACACAGTCAGCTTCCAACAGCACCCTGCATGATTTATTTTCAGAAACACTATCAGCAGCATTACGAAAAGAATTTTTATAAATCCTATTAATTTCAAGTTATATGATTAAAACATTGCAATGTTCTAAAAAATTGCATATAAATACAAACACCAAATTAAAGTAGATTCGTTTTTCGTTTCGTGCCGGCAAAGTAAATTTCATAAACATGCTAGAAATTGTATACAATAAATTTGTGTAATAAATGGAATGTACAAATGCATTCTTTATAACTTGAATGAGTAACTTTAAAAAATTACAATTAAAAAAAGGAAGGGTTATAGTAAATAGCTACCTTTATTAAAGCAATTTTACTTTTATCCCAAAATACTGCACCAATTAGAAGAATATAGTGACTAAAATGCCCCGAATAAGCTCGCCGTATATAACAGTTAAAAACCAGCGTGAAAAAATGCGTTAGCTTTATTCGAGAGATAACAAACTCGTAAAGTTTTCAGAGATAAGCAAACACACAAGTTTCATTTATTTATTTTGCTACAAGGCAAGTTTTTCTTTTGTTCTTTTCCAAACATGGGAATATTAAAAAGTCTCTTCTATTTTTGTCCCCGTGCATAATAAAAAAACACTTTCAAAAGCTCGGAAATGCTGTTTTATCCACTGTAACTTCTTGGAAAATATAGAAATGCATGCGTGCATGACTATGCAGAAGCATTCGAAACCACAAGAATAAACAATATAAGCTCAATTTTTTCTGCTCGCATTGTTTCCTTTGCCAGCTGCATATACAGAGTAAGATTCATAAATACAGATATTCGTCCTCTATGAATGTATTCTTCCATCGCCATTCTTCAACTAGACTAGACGTGATAAGAGTGGTATGAAGTTTGCGTTTTTTTCGCATATTCTGTTTTTTCTGCATCCCTTCTTTTGTTTGTTTACGAAACCAAAGAAAAAGCAAGAAATAGTTTTTACTTAAAACTTTGCAGGAATTCCATCTTTTCGCTTAAACTCTTTCTTTTAAACGTTTATTTAACAGAAATGTTTTATTCTCTTCTTTCTCTCCCTTTTTGTATGCGTCATATGTTCGTAGATGCTTCACAAAATTTTTTAAAATATAGTAGTGCATATTTTGCTCGTATTTGAGAACATGAGTGATCGTTTTTGAAAGTACTGAAATGATGTCAATACAGATTTATTTATTTATTTACAAAAGTCTGACTTTTAGCATCTAAGTCAATAGCCTTTTTGCTTCCCAGTACTTTGGGGAGACAATTAAAAATATTAAGTGCAGATTATAATGCTCTTTGTTCATAGGCTGTCGAGTATTGTTGTCTTCGTGTCTGGAGAATTCCTGAGTCTAATGCAAAAGACAATAAGCACTGAGGTAATTACGTCCAGTTAAAAGCTGAAATCATGCTACAGCTGTAACCTGAAAAGAACTTGAAAATTTTTATTCCTTGTCCAGGAGACACTGCGAAGGCTTTCCATTAACTTTTACGCACACGTAACGCACACGTCTTGCTAAATTCTGTATTTATCAGTCAGCAAATTGAAAATTCATCAAATTCCTAGGTTCTGGAGTACAGTCGTTCCTTTCTTTACAAAGAAACATGCATTCTCATTTCACCGTAAAAAACAATTTTAACTGGCTTCTACTGCAAGGTTACTAAGCTGACAAGAGTATTCAAAAGATGTCAGTACTTATAAGTACGTTCTATTGCTGGAAAGAAATTGAAACTCAAACCTAGAATCCGATAAGATAATAACTTCGGAGAAATGGTCTTACAGAACCGGTTAACGCCCAAATTAATTCTAGTTGAAATATTTTATTGCCTGGTAAATATCTTAGAATATAAATGATTCTAAGTAAGTTAAATGCAAAATTTAATTATTCTATCACTTAGTTTTCAAATTAAAGCCCGTCCTCATTTGAGGACGCTGGGCGTTGGACCTAAGAGAATACTGGATTATTAAAATTTTCAACAAAGTAGAATAATAATAGCAAACGAACATATAAGAATATAAACTACATATATTTTGATAAGTAATCGTAAGGTTGATGAAAAATATTTATAATAAACATGTCTATTTGACATGATATATAGGAAAGCAAGGGACGCATAATGTTACACTATATTTTTCACAACAGATACATGATTTACCATTACAGCCTGTCATTAGGCATCTTTTTTGTTTATCTCTTTTACTAACAAAATGTCCACTTTTATCATAGCGTACACCTTCAAAACTTTTTGAATACGACACAGCAATCGGGCGACCTATTTTAGAATGAATACTTTCTCCCATTTTCAAACAGGTGACGGCAATTTCTTGGCGGAATTCCTTTATCGAAAGTTTCTTAGTATCTTCATGACTTGATTTGTACAACAGATATGAATTTACAACAGCCATGTCATCCATTTTAGTGAAACGACACCAGTACCATTTATTGTCCTTTATTGATATTGAATGTTTTTCTACATACCAGTCATGCTTATCTACTCCTCTCATGTACATATTGTAGTAATGCAATAGAGATGATTGTGAGATAGAAAGTTTTTCTTTCTTTCCCCTACACCAGCGCTGCACTTGAACCATTGGATCTACTTTCTCAAACTTTTTTCCTATGATTACAGTTTTGTTGTCATTCTATTTAACAATAAGAATTTCATTCTCTTTGTTGAATCGATAGCCGTAAAATCCCCTAGCTTCTTTTTCCAATTCTTTTGTGAATTTTATCGAGCATTTTGCAGTTCTATTGTCTCTGATATTACCACAAGCCCTGATTCTAGAATTTTTCAGCATAATTAATAGGTCGTAGCTATTAAAAAAAGTTATAAAAATATGACAGGATTAAATGGCTTCTCAACAACTTCCAACAGCAAGTAAAGTTTGTTTCCTAATGGAAGCTGACAATTTTCTTTTGAACAGGTTTTTTCCACCATAAGGATTAAATTTATAGCAGTATCCATTTTTTGATCCATTTTAAGTAATTAAAATCAAATCTTATTGGTTTGCAAAGAATAAATTTCTTTAGACAATGATATCCAAAATAAAGTACGATCATTTCGTCGATGGAAAGGTGAATTTGAAAAACTCCCCATTGTTGGAAATTTTCATTCAGTTTATCCATTAAAGGTCTAATTTTAAACGCTCGGTCATGCGTATTTTCTTCAGCTTTTTTGTTATCTGTAAAATGAATTACAGATTTTAATTTTGCGTAGAAACTCCGACACATAGATTTTTTCACTAAAGCAATACCTAAATCTTCACAATCAGACCAATAATCGCTTTCACTGAGCAAAATATGGTAGCCACTAAAAATTAAGAATCCAACAAAAACTCTTAAATCCTCATGAGACAAAGTGTAATTAGGAATATTCTTAATTTCAGTTGCAGATCGGATAGTTTCTTTTTTTATAAGATCAAAAATTTCTAAAGTAAGCATTTTTTCAAATATCTCTACTTCATTCAAACAAAACCCATATCATCTTTTAAATTTTGCAGTGATTCCTTGAATAAAATATCTTATTTAAAAGTGGAATATTCTGGACTTACTTTTTCCCATTTTATAGAAATCTTACAACATTTTTTTTTGAAGAAGGAATGATTTCTTCTTGTTCATCTTCACATAATTCTGTAGGAATTTCCATTTCTGCAGTACCAGCGAGGTCATTCACTTCATTTATGTCAGTGGTATCATCGTTAAAATTTTCTTCATCAGTTAGCTCAACTACATCTGGGAGGATTGCAATTATATCAGCTACAATTTGCAAAGAAAATAAGTCTTCCTCAATAGTTTTAAAATATTCCCGAGGCATTTCCTTACATTCAAAAATCTAAAAAAATACACGAATGAAAAACTTTTGAATTACGTAAGTATAATAATAGATTGTTGTTTATAATCAAATACGAAAGACCATAAAACTATATTTATACATATTCCGCCAAAACATAACACAAAAGGTGGAATGGTAAAAAATAGTTCGGCCGAACGTCCAGCGATTTCAAAGAAGACACTAGAATTTTACACCATTTTTAGGGAAAACAAAAACCGAAAATGAATTCAAACTCACTAAGTGAATATAATTAATAATAAAATATACAAAACTTTTACTTGCTTGTCAAACTGATCATGTAATAACAGCAAATTCAAAGCAGTCCACGTGTTTGCAAAATTCTTCAGATAACAAAACACCTGCCTGGTGAATGATGACTTAAAAAAGGTTGATTGTGCTTCCATCTACCGTAGCTTACTCGAGCTAGTTCATTCTAAAGCAAAAATCCTTGTTGAAAATAAGATTTTACAACTGTCCTCCAATGAGGACGCTGAGAGCTAACGGGATAAGCAAAGCTGTCACAAGGCTGTGCGAATTGCTTCCAATTCGCACAGCCGTCACCGTCAAAAGTAGCGGTGTTTACACTGACTACTTTATAAAAGGAAAACGCTTTTTGTGTATAGTAATTACAGTACGCATATCCCTGTCCTTCACTGAGCCTTTAGTGCGCATGTGAGTCCACTAATCTTGAGGAAAATGGCTTTCAGTTGTTTCAGTGCAATTGAACAGGCTGTCACCCATTTATACACTCAACTGAACAGAAGAGTCACAAATTTCTACTTTGTTTACATTTAAAATGGGTCTAGATTTACTTGGATATTACTGAAATGTAGAGTATTACCGTGATCCAATTAAAGGCCATATTATGCTAATAGCAGAATCTTGATGTAATGCAAAATACTTGTATATATAAAAAAACCTGCTGCTATTGCTGTTTTTATGGTAATTGATAAATATATTTTGAAGGTACGGAGGCCTGCGTAGCCAGCCAACGCTCCGGAATTCGAAACAGTTGAATTACTTGAATTTGTGAACGAACAACTCTGTTTTGACGAAGTAAAGTATTTTATTCCCTTGAAGCAGATTTAAGTTCTGTCCTCAAAGCCAAGAGGCCTCTCGCATCGCATTTCTTATTCGGCCCACAGATGTCACCACAAGCAAAGTCCTCTGCTTAATACCAAACCGCTGAACTGCTGCGGGCAATAAATCGCCTGAGTCCCATGCCCTCCATCGTAGTGCCCTTTCGGACATGACAGGAACGCGTACTGCTTTCCAGCTGCCCACCTAGGGAAAAATTGACGAAGTACGTCACTCGTGCTGCCTACGGTGGCTCGCTCTTGTGTTCAACGGGCTGTGTTCATTCAACGGGCTGTGTTCAACAGAACCACACCAATGAATGAATCTGAACACAGCCCACCAACACAACATTCAATCACATCATCGCATGGGCTCAAAACACGTCAACAAATCGGATCTCCTCACTAATATATAGATGCTGGGGGACGGTGTATGATAGCTCACGGAGACAGTCAACGCTCACAATCGATAGAGTTGAGTTACTTGAATTCGTCACTGAAAAGTTCTTTTGTGAACGAGGTACAGTATATCACTTCTATAAACCAGACTCTGATTCTGGCCCAAGGCCAAGCGGATTGTCGAATAGCTCTTTTGATTCGCCCCATAGATGTTACCTTGAGCAAAGCCCACCGCTTAACACCGGAAGCACCGAACAGCTGTAGGCAATAAATCACCACAGCCCCACGGTAGCTGAAAAGCTATAGTAAGATTGCTGATTAAGATAAACTTTATAAAACGAAATCTAGGTATTTATGAATTGGTCTAAATGATGGAAGTGTCTTTTAATCCAGCCTGTTGAATTTTTCCATTACATGAAGGGATGCGACTATTACAATATGGTTCTTTAAACGCTATTAACATCTAACGTTTTGAATACAACCATAGATACAGCCCATTTATCGTCCTGTCTTTTAGATTAATTAACAGAATGAAGTTTCAGGCGCTTTCCTACGTATTATAAAATATGTTCCATTTTCCCTCAAAATGCTCTCCATGACATCATCTCTCACCTTAGGTATAGCTTTAATATGAATGATCAAATGACTCAGTCAAATCCAGTCAATTCCGAATTGTTTTATAACTACTGTTGCAATCAAGAATTTATCTTAACCTGCTGCTACTATATTGATATTTTAATTTCTTCCATTGTATCCAGAAAGCTATGCTCAAGTAAATTTGTTAGTTAGAGATCTAATGTCAAATATGACATTTTTTAAAGTGGAAATTTAGAAACCTCACACTTTAATGTAAATTCCCACAAAAGTGTTTTCGTCTGTGGTACTAAGCTAACAGGAGCAGACGGGAGGGCAAAGCAAGACGTTCTGAGTTTAAATGCAAGTGGGAATATCAGCACTCAAAGCGATCCGAACTCGAGTATGGAATAGTTTCCCATGAAATGTCCTCCACGAAGACATAGCTACCCTTAGGAACGTAACATTAATCGGTTTTGTTACTATCATCTAACCCAACCAGTTGTAGGCAGACTGTAACATTCGGAAGTGCTCCAAATGGAAGCCGAAAATGGGAAAGATCATATTTTCGTATACAAACCATCAATTGTTCTTAGGCGATGTCATCAAGGATAAATTATCGGAATTTCAACCGTAATAAAAATTATCGGAAACAACTTGTAGCTCAAGAAGAAGTCGGCTCGTATCACAGTTAGCAGCTATATTTTTCAATCTAATTAGTTTATAATTCCTCTGTAAATAATAATTAATACGCAATGCAACTTATAAGATACAACGTATAGATTTTCCACACATGCAACTTATAAGTTTTCAAAAGCTAAAACTTCATTATTAATATTCTTTTGAAGTTTCACTGTAAGGTTTTAGTTAAACTAACAAAGTTTTATTTTAATTTGAATCTTTCTATCCCTTCTCATTTCAACTTCCCGTTAGAATAAGCGCGCGTTTCAGCTTTATGCTAATTTGAAGTGGAGCCAAGTTATATTTAAACCAGAGGTAGAAACCTTTCAGTGTGAGAGAGCTTTTAGTCTCAGACCACGGTTACTCTATTCACCGTTCGCCTTACTAGCTAATATTTAAATTCTAAGGCGTAGCGCTTTTACGTGATTACTTATTGAAGTAACTCCAAGTGCGTCAGTATTAGTTAAATCTTGCTACGCACCGTTTAGTTTAGAGGCCAACCTCGCGTTCATAGCTCTGTGAGCAACGACTATTTAATTTCTATTTAGCTTTAGTTTAAATTAAATTTGATTGTTCATTTTAGACCCAAGTGCGGTCTCTATTTTTCTGTATCCCTCCCGAGTTGGGAAGTGGTTGTAAATAATTGTGGTTTAATAAAAGAGGATTTTAAATCCCTTTAAAGTGCAGTTCTTCTACCACTTAATCACAATATTCTACCACAGAACATAGCTGCATTCAGCTCCCTGTTCCAGATCAGGATTTAAGGAGTTCACAAAGATGTTTTCCAAGAACATGCATCGAACACTCAGTCCTTGACATCATTACTTTTGAATAAAAATCTAACAAGCGTACAATAACTACTAATTATCTAAAATCATATAATAACAAGCAAATATTTAATAAACTAGAAATATTTTTATATTTTATTTCTACAAATATTATGAGCTGGCTATGTGCCAAACTAGAACCTATGAGTGTTTTCTAGACACTCGTTCTATAAGATCCTGTAGGTAAAATCTTTAAAAAAAAAAGAAAGAAAAAAGAAAAAAAAACCTTTATTGATAATTAACAAAGAAAAAACATTTTGTATTTTATTTTTTACAATGGGTATAGATAGAACTTTCCTAAATTTAAGTATAGCCACTGAAGAATGTGTACAAAGTTGGATTACATTATATTTAAAACATCAGTTATATTTCAATTAACAAATACCAAAATAGGAATATGTGTGGTGATTTAACACATTTTTATTATTGCAAGTACATATATGCGACCAACGCGTGCTAAAATAGACTAGGTAAGGACCTTTATGCATATAAATTATACATTTTAATATCAAAACACCAACTTAGAAACAGATTTATAACAGAAGATTCTAGCTGAAAAGCTTACACAATGTACCTCTATAAATTATTCCACAATATATATTTCATTCTAAACATTTCAAAATCATTTTCGGTCTAGAGCTTGAAAATTTCTGTTATTCTCAACGCAAAATCTTCAATTAGGAAAATGTGATGTTTGTGAAATCTGATTAATTTGTATTCCTGACTGAGTTTATGAAATCCCTCTTCATAAATCCGTTGAAATAAACAGACTCCACAAAACAAACAGTATTTCTATTAATTCAGTTTCATTTGTTATTCTACAATCCAAATAAAGGAATGCATATTCCGTTAATAAACTTGCAGTAAATTCAAACAATCCATCGAAGTTTAAGAGCCAAAGAGTCTTCGGTTACATTACCTAATTTCCCAAACCGCATGGGACCGAGAAATTATTTTCTAATTCTTACCAGGGTAATTTTGGTTTAGTTTGAGTTTAGAGACATCGGTTGTAATTTATGGTTACTCAGAGCTAGTAACATGCTTTGAATGCCATTTCAATTTGTACGGTTCTTGTTATTTGTTTATCCTTTACCTCCATGTATCCATTTTAAGATAAACATTAAATCCAGCATTAAATAAAGAACGCAATTCTGAGGAATGTTATTGGTAGTATGATGCTTAAAATGATTTTACCAGAAATTTAACGGCAAGGGAATAAATAGTAGGTTTAAAACAAGCGATTGATTTAATAAAAGTGGCAGTACGCTTAGCTTTTAATTTGGATAATGTATATCCACTAACAATATTTAATATAGAAAACAGTAAACAGAATAAACTATCGTAATTATCTATTAGTTTATATTAATTTTTAAAACTGTACAGAACCTATTCGAAAGAAACGATACGAAAATGTGTAAAAGTAATTTATGAAATATACGCGTGTTTAAAAAGCCAAAATAAAACATTCAAGAAATTGTCAGCTGCATTTTCTACGCTGAACAGTCGGTATAACAAGAATTTAAATGAAATGTGAAACCCATTTCCAATTATTAGCTGAATTAAAATATTTTACGCTTCAATTTCAGAAGAAATCTAGATTCGCCAAATTTCGAAAGAAACTGTTTTTTTACGACAGCAAATTATCCTGGTTATAATTAAGGGTCGAAATTATAGGCGGTATAACTTGCTCCTAGATTAAAAAGGATCGCCTCGTTGCCACTCGAAATTCACAAATCCTTTTCAATTGAAATCAATGCCGAAGAAACGTTGATTTCTTTTCTTCTTTTAATATTGTTATCAAAATTCAAATTAAAAAAAATAGTTTTAAATTACTCCCCAAAAAGCGTTTTCTTAACATTTTGTGTGTTATCTTTATTTATTAAATATCATGTCCTTAACACTTAAACTATAAAATTCAGTTAAAGAACAATATCGCAAAACAATTTTAAACTGAGCATATCTTTAGAATTTCCTACACACAGTCTCACGCACTGCAAATAAAAATGTTTCTTTTCTGTACAATGTTGCCATTGCCCGCTTTGAAATCCTTGAGTTTGTTCATCAAAAATTCGTTAAAGTTTTACAAAATATGAAATCAATAATAAAACAAATTCCAAAACTGAAATTTGGGCTTCCAGATGCCCATATTCGCAGCAGGATTACGTCATTCAAAATTCGATGGATCTAGGTACCGTCGTTTTATCACAATGAGAGAACACATACGTAGATTTATGCGCATTCTTCATTATTTAATATCTTTAAATATAAGAACAGGGCTGTAATATTTGGTCGCAACAGTTTGAAAACAGAACCGACATTTAATGTTTCCGACGCAAAATCGCAAAACGAAAACAATAGACCTTCAGCGACAAAGCCCCTTTGGATTAAAAATACCCAATTTCTAGAATAATATAATTTTTTAAGAATAATTATTTTTAGTGTTTTACCAAACAAAATATTTACATAAAAAAAGGCTTGCGAGTTCACAGTGCTAAAATATATTACAAATGATTTTATTAACTATATTAAATCTTATTTATAAATGCTGGGATATAATATCATGATTCGTGAAAAATTCGGTTTTGAAATTAAAAAAAAAGTGTTACGTAAACGCTGTGTTTCAAATGTTAATAAAGCTGTCAATGCAACATTCTGTTCCCGAGATGTAGGGATTTTATGTCGCGCCTACTCGCTTAGTCTATTACTTATAAGGCCCACGGAATAAGTAAGAAAGTTAACATTAATCCAATACTTTTCTTAGATTTGTGCTTGCTTAAGCGGATGAACTAATAATTACCGGATAAAAGCATCTGAAAGTTAACTACAAATATATTATTATAGATTTTGATGACGAGTGGTGGACACTAAATTGCGAAATAAACATCAGCATTGTGTTGGCAGCCAACAAATTTCTCATTGATTTCACGTGGTGATGATTGCATGAAAACATGAAAATATTTGCCGCAATGTTAAATGAAATCGGCAGTTTTATACCTCAGGTGTAATCTACAGATAATACGTTAAAATATGTTGCATTTTTAGTCCAGAGGGGCAGCTTGCACAGAAGGACTATTAATTTCGTTTTGGCATTTTGCATTCATTCACTAAAAGCGTATTTCACTTTTCAAATTGCTACCACCAAATATTATCGCCCTGTATTACAGTTAAAGAAATTAAATAATGAAGAATCTGCATAAATGTATCTATATTTCTCGCATTGTGATAAAAAAACGGTACTTAGAGCCATCCAATTTTGAATACTAAATGTTTCCACCCGAATATGGGCATCTGGAAGCCCAAATTTGAAATTTGGAATTTGTTTTATTATCGATTTCATATTCTGTAGAACTTTAAAGAATTCTTGATTTACAAACTCAAGGATTTCAAAGCGGGTCATGGCAATGTTGTACACAAAAAACATTTTTATCTCCAGCGCGTGAGACTGTATATTGGAAATTCTAACGATATGCTCATTTTGAAATTATTTTGCGATATTTCTCATGAACTGAATTTTATAGTTTAAATGCGAAGAACGTGATATTTAATAAATAAAGGTAACACACAAAATGTTAAAAAAACGCCCTTTTGGACGTAATTTAAAATCTGAAACCTTTCAGATTTCTTTTTTCCTTTAATCTATTTGGTGCTCCTATGCTATGCTGTCGACCGTGGAACTCTCACCAAACAAGGCGATATCACGACGATGACAGATAAGCATGACGCCACAATACAGTCATAACATCTGCGGCTTCGTCTAAGGTAATCCTGAACGAATTTTTCTAAACCAAGCTACTTTTGTTTTTTGTGAACAAGAATATAACACTAGTTACAGTTGCTAATGTAGGGATGTGGACTAGCAATGACATTGTGGTGCCGATGTAAATTAGCATATTATATTGAATCATTTCTTCCTCATAACCTCTGCAGCAGAAAATTAACAAACGTCGGAAACGTGATAATTCTATGTAATATCAATCTATTAACTTTGAAATATTGAGGAAGCATCTAAAATAGAAATATATTTGATCATTTTTGTGTTCAACTCTTTGAAAGTAAGACAATTTAATAATAACCTTACTTAAGAATTAATTAACGTACCAATGAAAGGTTATTTAATAATAACCTTTCATTGGTACGTAAGTGTCAAGTCACGTAAGAATGATGAGCCGAAATGGGATCACATAAATTGAAAATTAATTGCCAAAATGTTACATGAGGCCTACAAAGAAACTCAGGAAAGAATGCAAATTGAATTATCTAAATTACATACCCAAGAATGACAACTGCTATACGTATTATCATAAAATAGATTAATTTAAATCTGAAAGTTGGCATTAAAAATCAAAAAATTCTAAAGCGCGAAAAAACAGTTACAGGGTGTTTATAAAGTCCCGGACCCAATTTGATGTTTAATAACTCATAAAATAATAAAGATAGATTAAAATTAATGATAGAAATGGTTAGATAGCCTCAAAAAGTTTCATGACCCTTGTCAATGAACTTCCACGTGTGTCCCCTTCGTCGCACAGAGAATATCAAGTCGATATTCAATTTCACGGCAGGTACCGGCAAGCATGTCGGCATCCACAGAGGCTACTGCGGTTGTACTTCTAGCTTTTAGGTCATCCATGTTCGACACTCTCCTCCTGTAAACGTTGTCCTTTACAAATCCCCAAAGGAAAAAGTCCAGCGGCGTTATATCAGGTGATCTGGGTGGCCGAGGAATTGGACTTCCTCGCCCAATCCATCTTCCTGCAAAATGGTTATTCAAAGAACTACGAACGATGGTACCCAAATGAGGTGTTGCACCATCTTGTTTCAAAAAGACATGTGACTGAAGCCCTTCAAGTTGTGGAAATACGAAGTTTTCCAACATGTCTATGTATACGACTGATGAGACCGTCTTTTCCGTAAAAATGAAAGGTCCAATGACTCGGTCGTGCATTAATTTGACGTATCCAATTCTCTTGCCGCTGATCTCACAGATCTTCTAGGATTGTGTAAAAATGTCTCTCTGACACGCTCAACATCAAAAGAGAGAAAAATGCAATTGATAAGCAGACGATATTTAGAAAAGTACAGATATTTAGACTGGGAAATGAAATTATGTGAAATTAACCACACGCGCAGACGATATTTACAAAAGTAAAGATATTCAAACCTGAAAAGGAAAATATATAAGTTTTTCCATCAATAAATGCCATAAATTTGTTTATATCTTCATTATTTTATGAGTTATTAAACATCAAAATGGGTCTGGGACTTTATAAACACCCTGTAGTTTAGAAGTAATTTAGAATCAAATTATGATTCCTTATTTCAGAACAATCAGAAGCAAAGTAAACAATTTAATGAGGAAATACATTAGTACATAAGTGTCAAATCATCTGCTGAAATATTTCCATAATAAACAGCTTCTCTCCCCTCCCCCCAAGAAAAAAAACTAATTTTGTTCTTCAATTCAAAGAGATTATTCGGATTTTAATTGTAAGTAAAATAAAGCTCAGTCTTCAGTAATTGATTCTATTACAATTTTTTAATTAAAATAGGACATTACTTTCACGTATAAGTTCAAATAAACAAACTCATGTAACAATTGTCATTGGTTTACGTCTGAACTCATTAAAAACCGTCAAATGTTGCCTAAAAGTAGAACAGCTGATGAAAACAAAGAATGCTTGTGCTTTGACTTTGTGGACAGATTTAATTCTTTCATCATTAATTCCTCAGAGGTAGAATGCAGTTCGTTATTTTTAAAATCCAAAGAGAAATTGTATTTCTTTAGAAAGTCCAATCCGTGTATACAAGGATCTGTAATTCCTGCTACATATGCCGTGTGATGGTAAGCGGCGCTTCCAAACGTGATGTCAACGTTTAATTTTCCTTCGATTTCAATCTTCTCGCTTAACAGAGTCTAAAGGGTAACACAGGGCGTCTTCCAGATCGCTTAATGGCAAACCGCACATTCAGTTGATCAATGTTAAACGAAATTCGCATACTGCGCATGCCCAGAAGAGAATTTGGCTCAATTTTAAAAGAAGACAAATACGATATATGGTTGATATTCTGTTATCTGGACTTTAAAACTTGTTAGGTCACAGTTCGACATTTTAAAACTTGTTAGGTTATAAATTGCTTCATTACTTGGATGTAATGAGTGTAAATATCGATTATAAACTACCGAAATTTTCGTTTAACAAAGATTACAAAATAGGAAACATTACAAGATACACTCATGTCCATAAATTAAGGATAATGCAAAATCAGGCAAAGGAAGATTTAGAAGCAAAACAAATTTGACTTATTTGTAAAGCTTATTTATTAAACAAAAGGTAAAGAGCAAAAAAAGATGCTATGTGTTTGATATTATAAAAAAAATTAGCGATTTTGTCTCCCTGGAGCAAATTACAAAAAAAAACCTATTTATAAAAAACCAATATCACATGGTTGGTAAGATTGTTAATACATTGTATGTCTCCCAAACGATGCAATACAGTCCGTACAACGCCTAGGCATGCTGAGTATCAAATTATCGATCTGATCTTGGGGGATATTAAACCACTCAAAAAGCAATGATCTTCGAAGTTCCGGTAGACATGTAGGAGGAGGCTGCAGGGCTGCAACTCGTCGGCCAAGCATGTCCCACACATGCTCTACTGGATTCAAGTCCGGTGAGAATGCTGGCCAGTCCATACGGGGGATATCCTCCGATTGAAGGCATTTGCTTACGATGTTTGCACGGTGAGGACGGGCGTTGTGATCCATAAACACAAATTGTGCGCCGATGGCGCCCCGAAACAAACGTACATGTTGTTCCAGAATGACGTCCCGATAGATTTGGCTTGTCATGGTTCCAATTTGAACATGCAAGTCAGTTCTGGGACCCAGAATAATTCCACCCCAAACGAGCACTCCTGCACCACCGTTACGGTGTCGTTCAACTATGTTTTCTTGGTGGTAACGGGTAGCTGGAGCTCTCCATATGAACGTCCGGCGAGAATCAGACTGCAAGCTAAATCTGGACTCTTCGGAAAACATCACACAAGCGCACTGTTGCGGTGTCCACAATGCATGCTCTCTACTCCAGGCTAACCGCAGGCGACAGTGAGTTTCAGTAAGTGGAACGCATCTGACATGTCTACGAGCATATAGACCAATCTGCCCTAAGCGTCTGTACATGGTCTGCCTTGAAATTGTCGTACCAGTGGCCGAAGAGAGCTGACAAGACAGGTCTGAGGCTGTGCTCCGCCTGTTTCTTTTGGCAGTAACTGCCAAATACCGGTCCTCATTCGGCGTTGTAACTCTAAGGGACATGTGCTGTAACGTCTAAAAAAATCAATTAAATGCGTCCATTTTGTCATAACTATTCGTTTATTGCACTCAAATGCTTATAAAGCGCCCGCGAACAATTTTATTTCTTTGCCTCTATTCCTTATATATCACTGTCTTACACTCTCGTCACTGTGACGTACCATTGGTGTCATCTGGTTACTTCCTGAAATTTGCATATGACTCTTGAAGATGTGTGTAGTGATTTTACAGGTGATATATTTATTTTAGAGTTCGATTTTCGCATGACTCCGAATTATCCTTAATTTATGGACGTGAGTGTATATTAACTGAATGTTTGCTGATCATACTTCTGAGGTATAAAAACAATTGAGTACTTACCATACGATCTATTCGTATATACTTTAACAAATTAAGGAATAAATCCAGTTTAAATTCCTGAATTAAAGAAATTATTATAAATAACTGATATTAAATATAATGTTTATGAACGAAATAAACTAAAATGAAATGAAATAGAAGCAAATGCATCAACCACAAACAAATTTCCGTAGTATTATAGCTGTAAAGAATCGATAAGACCTGCATGAAGAACAGGCTTGTGTAGGGTTGCTTATGCTTAATCGCCAGTATTTCTTTCCTCGCCAACGGTACACCATTGAGCATGCGCAGTCAGCGAAATTCGTTAATACTGATCATCTCAATGTGCGGTTTGACATTACGCGTCCAGATGAGTTTGATTTTCAATTGTTCAGCCACATCTTTTCGAATGACGGTTACACTAGCTCCTGTATCGATGGTTATATTACAAGGAACTCTATCCAAAAAAATGTGGTAATTACAGATCAGCGCAACCACTTTCGCTCAAGTTGGCTGTATTTTTATTGAAGAAAGTAATTTAGGTTATAATTTATAGGTTATTTTAATATGACATAGCCACGAGGACTATCTGCCTTAAACAAGAGATGCATGAGGGAAATTACGAAAACAAACCATGCAGCCAGGCCGTTTGCCTGGTTTCGAAACCAAAACAAAATTGAACTGTCTGTATTCGGTGGTCTTAATCACTCGACCATTGATGGAGTCTTTTTTCTAATTAACTGTATATACCACACTATAGCTGAAAATCTGTGAATTTAGAAATTATTCATGGCAATTGTGTATCACCACCTGTTTCTCCCAAGACTGGCATGTATGAAATTTGTCATCGGGACCCTGCCTACGGACTTTCTACTTCATTCTTATCAATAAAGAAGGGATTTAAAGCATCTTGACTGTAAATTTTCTTACTAGCGTATAAGTAACCTTAGATCAGCCATGCGAGTATCAAGTATTTGATGCAAGTAATGAGCGAGTAACTTAATTAACAAATATTTATTTAAATTTAATTAATACGAAAATTATTATTCAAACTCTGATAGTCCTTTAGTTAGTATAGTTATAGAAACATATATTATTTTCTTCTATTAATTTAATTTCTTAATATCAGTATAAAATTAAATGAATTTTAATTGGCTGTATTTTAAATAAATAAGTATACTGATGATAACATATTCTTAAAAATTGCTTTTGAGGAGAACAAGAGTAAAGCTGTCTGCAGGACATTCTAATTTTGTAAAGCTGATCCACACTTGAAAAAAATTTAAGAAACTTTGTTCTGAACCAAAAATTGATTTTTATTTATTACCAAACTAGTTATTTTTATAATTTAAAAGCGTATTTAAGTTCTCATCGCGCAAGAATTCTATCAAACTGTTTCGTAATTACGTTTGTACCCTTAATCGAGTTCAGCATTACTTACCACTTTGAATTAGAGAAGAATGAATAAGAAAATGTAAAAAAAAGAATAAATGAATAAATTTGAAAGGTTTCAGATTTTAATGGTCACCTATAAGAGTTTGTTAAGGTTTTTAAGCTGTCTCTGAACTCACTATTTACCAGACTGCTATTACCCTCACTCCTAGTAGTTTTGTCTTTTTAGCTTTATTATTAAACATGATTTTCTTAGCACTTCCTCCATACACAACTCAAAAACAAAATCGCGAAAATTTTATAGCGGTAGCAGCGTTACGTGTTGTCATACACTTTACTTCTCTACCCTTCTTTTCTCATTTCATCATATCAATGTTAGTTTTCTTACTAAGACGGCTTTACAAAACTTTTTTTGTCTTTTTATTATTAACGTTTGGTGCTTTTACTTTATTTATTAATTATCCTGTTCCTGGCGCTTACCCCACATAAAATTCCATTCAACAGCAAAATCCCAAATTAATTAAAAACATAATCTTTAGAATTTCCGATAGACAGTCTTGCATGTTATAGATAAAAATGCTTTTTTTCGCATGGTAGTGCCACTGCTCGCTTTGAATTCGTCAAGTTTTTTAATAAAAAATTCGTTAAAGTTTTACAAAATATGAAACAGATAATAAAACAAACACGAAATTCAGACTTTCAGGTGTCCATGTTTGGGTGGAGAACTACATTGTTTAGAATACGATGGCTCTAAATACCGTTGTTTTTTCACTATGCGAGAAACATGCATACATTCATGAAGATTTTTCATTGTTTAATTTCTTTAAAAAATAATATAGGGCGATAATATTTGGTGGTAACAATTTGAAAAGTGATGCGCCGTTCATAGTGATTCAACGCAAAATACCGTTTCGAGAATAATACCCCCTTCGGCTTAAACGTCCCTTTTGAGCTACTAGATAAAATAAAATAAAATAAAATAAAGTTTAATGGAATTTATTAACAAATCCATAATAAAAACGAAGAAATGTTTCCAAAAAATTATAAAAAAATAAAGTAAAACCTAAAAGTATAAAAAAATAAAGTTAAATCTGATCAGATTTTAACGATCACCTGAAATGGTGCTTTTAAAATTTCATGGAGTTAAAAATTTAATATGGTAGAGATTAACAATAGGCATAGCCCAGATAGAACAGCAAAACATTTTATAGAGTATTAGATGACTATGCATTTAAGCTAACAGGAAGCGATGTAATTCTACAAAATGTATACTGTTTTCATTTAGATATATCATGAGTTAAATGAATCTTCATTTAAGTTAATCAGATTGTAAAGTAAATATATATATATTTACTTTACAATATAAAATATTTTATAAATATATAGATATAACTTTTGTAAGAACTGCATCTCTTGCTTTTAAATAGCTTATCTTGTTATTCTGAACAGACAGATTAAATATGAAAGAATAATTTCTTAATTTTTACATATAGATACAAACTCAAATGAAAGGTAAAACAACGCATAATGTTTTTCGAGGCTAATAGCCCTTTAGGGCTCATTAATGAGTTTAATTATGTATGGGTTTGTTTCATTATACATGAACCATACTAACTGAATCAGTATACTTCTTGTAAAGAATGAAAGCACTTTTACAATGTGGTTGTAATCTGGTAAAATCCATTATTCATACTGTTATCAAATTAAATGCCTTGATGATACGAGTACAATAGTCCAAAATTACAGTGTATTACTTTGTTTTTCTTTTAAGTGTCTTTCTTCCTTCAAGATGTTTTATCATCTCAGCAATATATAGATAAATTAAATGTCAAAATTAAAAAGAAAGCCTTAATTTCAATGATTCGGTTTAAAAAAAATGGGGGGAAAATGTTTCAAAATGACTTTAAGATTTGAATAATTCGGGAGGGAATGGATTCAAGGGTCTACCACCAAATCGATTATGTGGACTTCCATTTCGTCATGCATTTTAAATGCTCATGCTGCAAAGACATTATACACTTACAGTAAACAAGCTTTTTCAGATTCGATAACGATACGACAGCCAGCAACACTACCCACTAAACCGATCAGAGTGGCTCAGGTTCATTTTTAGCGTGTTAAAGAAAGTTAAACAATGTACGTCAAGACATACAATAGTTTTATAGTGCTTTTGTATTAACGCAGTCCCCTTGCTGTAATTTGGGGATTTTTTATGCTTTACAAAGTAAAAACTACTTATCTGTTGAGGTGGCAAATTTTGCATTAAAAAAAAAAGATTTCCGAAACTATCGTTAATTAATGTACGTAAGTAAACATTATCAACATATCGAAATAAAACAATTTTAGCTGTTTAAAATACAAATTGTAGTTACTAAATGAGAGTTGTGTGAGAGATTTATAAAATAAAATATTGTTTACCAAATCCTTCTGTTTTTCCCCGGCGTTCTTCGCATGCACACAGCGATCTGATTTCGCTTAAAAACATCCATAAATTCGCCACGCGGAACACCATAAACCCGGCATTGCGCATCGGTTATACAGGGTGTTTTTAAAGTCCCAGACCCCTTTTGATGTTTAATAATTCACAAAATAATGAAGCTATGAACAAACGTATGGCATTTATTGATGGAATAACTTATATGTTTTCCTTTTCAGGTTTGAATATCTTTACTTTTGTAAATATCGCCTGCGCGTGTGGTTCAATTCAGATAATTTCACTTTTCAGTCTAAATATCTGTACTTTTCTAAATATCGTCTGCTTATTAATTGCATTTTTCTCTCTTTTGTTTTTGGCAACAATTGGAATGTTATGTTTACTTTTGATGTGTTTGTTCTAGTACTTTTATATGTGATGTTTTATTCGACCGGATATTAAGTACCGCAATAGCCTCTGTGGATGCCGACATGCTTGCGGGTACCTGGCGTGAAATTGAATATCGTCTTGATATTCTCCGTGCGACGAAAGGGGCACACGTGGAAGTTCATTGACAAGGGTCGTGCAACTTTTTGAGTCTATCTAACCATTTATGCTATTAATTTTAATCTATCTTTATTATTTTATGAGTTATTAAACATCAAAATGGGTTCGGGACTTTATAAACACCCTGTATATCAAATGCATAGCATTATTATTTTGTTTAGCGATTTTGAGGCAAAATACTAAGCGGATTTTTTATCGCATTTACCGAAGTTTCTTTCATTGCTGGGAAATTCCACAAGCAATATATTAAGATTCAATTAAAGCAAAAAATAGCGCGATATCCATATAAAAGCAGCTGAAATTTGGAATGAATAAAAGAAAAAAGCTCAGGTCAATATATCGACATTGCTTGACTGAAGGATTATTATGAGCTAGGTTGTCTGATGAATGGTTATGCACATGACTGCCAGAGTTTGGCACAATCTAAATATTTGCCGACTTCTAAGGTGGTTACGATAATACGTAAGTACCAGTTTTATTAATTACCTAAACGTTTAACGTTTATTACTAGGCTTAGTAAGACATTTTTATTATTCGTTGTTTAATATATACGAAGTAAGAGACAATGAAAAATTTCTCTTATGGGATTTTCCATATACATTCATGGACAAAAAAATTAGCGCACCAAGAAATAATTGCGGGATCGTAACGAAACTTGCAATGAAGGTGCATGTCGGGAAGATATGCAAATGATTAGAAATGCAGCGTGATTGCGCATTACGTATAGCCGGTAGAGGGCTTTAAACGTCGTACTCTGTGGAGTGTAAAACAGGTAACCAAAGCTTGTTTGAGTGTGCTGAATCATTTACAAAGGAAGAGCTGAGGTAGACATGCCATTACGCCATGTTCGAAGACAATATGAGCAGTTGTCGTAGTTTGAAAGAGAGAGAATCGTCGGGATGATGGAAGCTGGGTGGTCAGCTAGGCGAGTAGCTCGTCAATTAGGCCGCTCTGATTGTGTTGTGAGGAGGTGTTGGGACCAGTGGACCCGAGAGATGTCATGTACACGAAGACCAGGCTCAGGACGCCTCGACAGACTAGTTGTCGAGAAGACCGCCACATCGTAAGAAATGCACGCGTACAGCCAACTGCTTCATCGGCCGCCATCCAGGCACAGGTAGCACCTTCACTAGGAGCCCCTGTGTCTTCTCGAACCATACGAAGGCGCCTGGCTGAAGGATAGTTGGTATCGCGGCGCCCATTACGTGTGCTGCCCTTGATGCCCATCCATCGACGCCTTCGTTTGAAGTGGTGTCGAGCACGAGGAAACTGGACTGCAACGGAATGGAACCAGGTCGTCCTTAGGGACGAATCCAGATTCAGTCTCGGCAGTGATGACAATCGTGTTCGTGTGTGGAGAGCCCGTGGTGAACGTCTCAATCCTGTCTTTGCTGTACAGCGACACATCGCTCCCACAGCTGGTGTGATGGTATGGGGTGCCATTGCTTACAATACACGGTCAGCCCTAGTATTGTTCCATGGCACCATGACAGCCCAGCGATATGTTCATGAAATCCTGCACCCACATGTGTTGCCACTCATGCAACGGCTCCCAGGAGCCATTTTTCAACAAGACAATGCTCGGCCTCATACGGCAAGGGTGTCACAAGACTGTCTCCGCACTGTTACTACCCTTCCTTGGCCTGCCCGATCCCCAGATGGGGCTCCAATATAGCATATCTGGGATCATTCGAGACGACGAGTTGGGCATCCCACGAGTTTGAACGAACTAGAGGCAAGATTACCACAAATATGGAACGAAATGCCTCAAGACATCATACAGAACTTTTATGACTAAATGCCCGATCGTATCGCATCGTGCATTCGCGCTAGAGGGGGTTCAACGGAACATTAACTCCTCCGTTCTTTTGCCTTTTTCTATGAAATAAATTATCCTTTCTCCTTGATTTTCTTATCCTTTCCTTATATCAAAGTAGTCATTACGTATGTAAAATTTTGTTTCATTTTGAGTACTCCTTCTTGGTGCTCTAGTTTTTTTGTCCATGAGTGTATAATCTTATTTTTTATAAGGTGATGTAATTTTGTGTTACGTGCTGCTAGTTAAGTTTTCCATTTCCCTGGTTTAGAAATGATATTTTTGTCATTTAAGACTCAAGACATTTTGTGATTTAATAAAATGATGTTAAAGTAGGCCGTTACTTCAAATCTAATTCTGAATTTCATAATAAATACATGAACGTCATGATGCTAGAGGTAATGTTCTTTTCTTAGTTCTTAAATTAAATGAATAGACAATTATGAAATAAATTATGTTTCTCACTAATAGACTGATATTCATTGATTTTATAGTTCACAAACGAGTGAATACGAAAATTAATTTAATATTGATGGGGCATAAATATTAATAGTATTCCAAACCTCGAAATGTACATCACATGTTCAAGACGCTATCTATTCCGCAGATTTATTTCTGTAATTGTATTATTCACGTAGGAAAATTAATAATTTTTACTGGGATTGATGATTCTTCATAGTTCTTATGGCTTTCTTTAATAGATTATGATCTTTTATTAATAGAATATTCTGTGATCGCAGAAATGAAAAAAAAGTGCGAGGAATTGAGAAGTAATTTTTCTAAGGCTTCTCCAAGTATTCTGTTCAGTTATTCATTCGAAATTTCGAAATTTTTGCTGCCATTAATTGGACAATTAAATAAAGCTTAGATTTAATAACTTTTTTCAGTTGTTTTCATATCTAATCTCATCACCGGGAAAAATTCTCTGAAAATTAAGCGAGAAAAAAAATGGTTGAAGAAATGGCGAATCATAAGGTGAAATTTCGAAAAGAAATCAGATGCGAAGAGGGGGGGGAAACGAACGAACAGCATAGAAAGCTGAATTATATCTATAAATAAATAAAGCTCGAAGAAACTAAGAATTCTTTTCCTTTTTCCCTAGTTCTTTGCCCCAACTCTCTCTTTGAGAAAATTGATTTATTCCTGCGTTAAATGAAGAGCGAAATACAAAACTAAAAGTGAAAATTCGGCGCTAAGCCTTAGTTTGGTTGCTATTGCTCTTTACATTTACGTTCGATTTTTTTTTCTGTTTCATTTTTCTTCTAGTTTCCTGTTCTTTACTCTCCAAGAAAATATCTAAAGGTCCATGAATTATTTTATTCCATTTCCTTTTTCTTTCGAAAGATAAAGAAATTAAAAGAGTGATTAAAAAAAGAATTACCGTTTTTGTTTTTTTGCTGATGAGCCAAAAGTAATATAGATATCTCAACAGAAATAGTAATAAAATGAATCTATTTTAAAAGTTAAAAGGACGATTTAATTTTACAACTTATAAAAGATTCGTAATTATCACTTTTCAGTGAAATCCTCAGACAGAATAATAGCTGAAATTCCGTAGAATGGGAAACATTTAAATGACATCCTATTTACGGTAATTTTACATTTGTCTTTATTAGCAAAGTTTTATATTTTAAAACCAGAGTATGTTAAGTCATCTCATAAAGAGTAATTACTAGTTCAATGTTAAATTATCTAGATAATAAACTGAAAATTCTGTCAGCACAATTATATTATAAATTATCTAAAAGCTAGTTTGTGATATAATTATAAAATTAACGCTTTAATTATTCAGAACAGTTCATAGTTAGAAGACTAGAACTTCACTGGTATTAATAAATCCAATTACTCTTACTTATTTCACTCTCAGGTTTTATTAGGTACAATGCCATTTGTCTACCTTATTCCTACCTTTTGTCTACCAGTATTCATTACTTAAGTTCGGACCCAAGGTGATCTACCAGTATTAAGCAGCTGCAAAACTCGGCTGCTGGTGGGGCTTTCATAGTGCTTTTTGCCGATGATTTGGGTAGAAAACAACTTTACATTTAATTATCTGCTAAGCATAGAACTAACTAAGAAATAATATGGGCTATAAAGGCATATTGCCGATAATCTCTTCAGTTATTTTCCAAAATATATTTCAAACTCAAAGCCAATTTTCAGTTCTCTAATTCTGCTTTTTAGATAGACAAATAAATATTGATCTTACTATTTGTGCTCCTAATAGCTTAAAGGTTTGACAGATTTCCTCCAAATGGAAAGAATAAATGATATTTTCTTTATTGTATTCAAAAATTGCCCTATTCGCTTTGACTTCTTTTCTCCCAATATATAAGAAGCCAAATTCTGATCCAAAAAAGTGTTCATATGTAACAAACTGGAAAGTCATCATTTTACTCGAAATATTACGTCTGTACTTTTAGACTTTTAATGCATTCGTCGGAAATTGACCAATACCCACCGGTCATTTAACAGTTTTCTCACCAAAACGTTTCCCTGGATGCGCCACAAGAGGCAACCGAATTGCATCCATAATAAAGAAAAAAGGTCCGTTCCAATTCCCAGGTGATCATCTCCGGGGAAATGAATACAGGGTCTCCCACCGCTCTTTCTCTATCACTTAGCATCTGAAGAGGATTTCGGCTCGCCGGTGCTCTCATGACGCGCAGACACTATACACTTACAAGAATGCAAGCCTTTCCCGAGATTCCAAACCTTAGCCCAAAGTCTAACATAAAGAATGTTAGAATCAATTTACTCAGTTTAAAGGCTGATTGCATGCTTGATTTTCGAGGGCTATCTCTGTAACATAAATACGAGCCAGTGATTTTTAGAACGTTACGCACGAAGGTCTATAATGCATACAGTTCACTTCCTTAGGCAGTCTTCTCTCCTCAGGCAGATAGCATAGCCCCTGTGAAATTTGCCATATTCAATTAACATAACCTAACTTAACCTGCGTCGGCCTAGCTGATTCAAAAATAATCCTCAGGTACTGCCAAGAATGCAAAATAAATCTTAAAGTAACGAAATAAAAGAAAAAGTGCGATTAACCTTTTTTTTTTTTTTTTTTAGTCTGAAGGGGCAATTTGCCCAGAAGGACTATTAATTTCGTTTTGACATTTTGCATTGATTCGCTAGAAGAATTGAATTGATTCACTTTTCAAATTATTGCCACCAAATATTATTGTTCTGTATTACATTGCATTTAAAAATTAAATAATGAAGTGTCTGTATAAACGTATGTTTCTCACACTATAAGAAAACAACGGTACCTAGAGCCATCCAATTTTAAATAACGTAATCCTCCTGCGAATATGGGCATCTGGAAGCCCAAATTTGAAATTTTGAATTTGTTTTTTATTATTTTCATATTTTGTAGAACTGTAACGAATTTTTGATTAACAACCTCAACGATTTCAAAGCGAGCAATGGTAATGCTGTACCAAAAATAAATAAAAAAAAAAAAAAAAAAATTAAAAAAAAAAAAAAAAAAACATTTTTATCTTCATCGCGCGAGACTGTGTATCAGAAATTCTAAAGATATGGTCATTTTAAATTTATTTTGCAATTTTGCTCTTGAGCTGAATTTTAAGTGCGAAGAACATGATATTTAATAAATAAAGATAACATACTAAATGTTCAGAAAACGCCCCTTTGGACGTAATTTAAAATCTGAAATCTTTCAGATCTTTTTAATACATATCCCAGTTTTTTTCCGAACATAATGTACTCTGAGGCTGTCTACCACACAGCAAACAAATTTCACTATTGACATTATCATTATATAGCATATAGTTCTTAAAATCTTTAAACTTTATTGCATATTTTAACCTCTTTAGAATCCCCAAATTTTTATATAACATTAGATACGTCGCATGCCACGCGAGTAGTAAGAAAATCTCGTTTAGGCCACGAGCACTGCTATGTCATGCGTCAATTGTTTCTGATTTTAAGATTTTAGAACGTTTAGAACAAAACATTTTGAGATATGCATTCAGTTTAAAGTCTTTCCTCAAGAACGAAGTATCTAAGGGTAAGAAATTAAAATTTTTTTCTTCTTTTACAAATATTTTTTCTAAACAAATAATTGAAAATTTTGTTCTGTTAAAATTGTTGCCCCAACTTTTTGCATTGTCTAAAAGAAAAATGAAAGCGTAATTTTTAAGTGAATAATACAGCAGTAAAGAAGAAACTGGTTGCGAGGTTTAAAAAAATTCGAATAGTAGTGATAAGGATCAGTAGAAATTTTTCAAATAAGATAATTGTAAACAAAATTACATCTTCATGATTCTGATTCGAATACTAATAAATACAGTAGTAATAAATTTGGTGTAAATACCACTGATCATATTTTACAAAAATGGTTGTTTAGGAAGAAAGAAAAATTAATACTGAAGAAAGCACAATTCAATTTAGTGAACGGAAGGAATTACGCTGTCGACAACAATCTTTTTCTTTTCTTTCTTTCAACAACCAACAATCAGTTTTTCAAATACCTAACTTACTTCGTAAGTACACAAAGAACTGTCAACCGAATACGGATGACGCGGCCGGATCAGAATTTTTGCCGTCACCCGAATACGAGTAACGGAGCAATCAAAGTGTTAATAATAAGTATTTAGAAAGCAGCTAAAAATTATGCACAATTTTTTATGTCTAGTAGAGCTCCCTTGAACACTTAGAATCACAAATTGCATTAATCTACCTCTTATAGTTATGGAATTATTAAAGTCTAAAAAGTGTTATTTTTATCACCCACTGACTGACTGACTTTTAAATGATTTCGATACTTGAAATTTGGCACCAATGTAGATCATTAACCATACATAAAGGCAAAAGTCTGAAACTTCAAAAAAGTGCATTATTATCGAAGGTTAAACCAAATGGTACGCATAACGAGCATTTGGCGACGTCACTAACGGATGTCGTTGCACCGATCGCTGGTTTCCGCGCCACTCGGATGCTAATCAACTTTGAAAGTGAAGAACCTGTTCGTAATAGATGGAATAATAGTACAGAGGAGTGTAGGACCGGATATTTTTACTTCCTTGTAGTAAGTAAAGGAGCTACTGTAATCACGAAAAATTCCGGGTACAATATTTCAACGAAAATATCTATTTTGACCGCTATCCAATGTAATTTAACGACGTTTTTGAGTTACATCCGTGCATAAGGACAGAGTAAAAGACTTATTTTCCCCCAAAATAATTATAAAACTGAATTAAATGGATTCTGATGAGATTGTTTTTGGGCGTCTGTGCGCACGTACTTATGTACGTACGTATGTATGTTTGTATCTCGTATAACTCAAAAACGAGTAACCTCAGAACGTTGGAATTTTGTATATAAGGCTGCTATAACATGTGGATGTGCATCTCGCATTTTGGGTGCAATCGGCCGCACCAAAGGTAAAATGCGAGGTGCACATGTACATGTTATATCAGCCTTATATACATATATACATCCATTCTGTTACTCGACTCAGTGAACTCAGTTTCTTTATTCTTATAAGTTTGTAAATTGTGCATTTTTTGCTTTAAAATGATTGAATTATGTTGTTCTTATCTTTCGGTTAAGATTTTTATGCCCTTATTTAACCTGCGTGCAATAATTGTGAAATTATCAACAATTTAAAAGTTTTTTAAGAGCGGCTAAGCCTAATTTTTCGTTATGATCGCTGCCGTATTTGTTTACATTTGAAGCTTAGCAGAATAGTGCATTTGTTGTCAATCTAGAGAAGCTTTGCAACAACAAAGTAACATCTTCTTTTATTATCGCGAATTAAATTATGATTGATTCATTCTGGAATTATCATTTAAGTTATTAGCTGGTTTTTGCGTACAAATTGTAATTTTAATTGTGACAATTGTTTCAAGTGTACTTGGTGGTTTATGTTTTTCTCTTTCATTTTTAATGAAAATATTTTGAATTTTTATGTATTTTTGCCTTACTGCGAAGTGAGAACTGAATTAATTAGAAGCGCATGCGCATTAGATAAGCGGCGCTGAATCGTCTGCAAAGAACTCTTTCTTTTTTATTTGTTGAATTTCTTTTATACATCGTTTTAGATTTATTATAGTATTTTAATAGAACTTGTGGTAATTCTTCAGATGCTATAATTTTTGCTCACTCTGATTTATAAAATGGATGAGACGAAACGCTGTTAAGTGAAACTAGAGCCGAAGTGTGGCTATGGTAAATAAATATAGTGAGCTTTAAAGATTGCATTTATTCTAATGTGGTTTATGCGCTATCGACGAAGTAGATTTAATTCAAAATTCGTTAACTGTTAATTCAGTATATTTAAACGAAATGCGGGAAAAATTGAGTATAATTTAATATTCCGTACAAAGAAGTCATGTGATGTATATATCAGATTTTTTATTCTTATATGTTGGTAAATTTCGCATTTTTTGCTTAAAAATAATTGAATTATGCAGTTCTTATCTTCCGTTTATAGTTATAGTTATTATGCCTCTAGTAAATCTGCAATATTTCTAGAGTTATAAACAATTTAAAAGTTGCTTAAGTGCGGCTAAGCCTAATTATTTTTACCATAGCAGCCGTATTTGTTTACATTTGAAACTTAGCAGAACAGTGGATTTGTTGCCAATCTAGAGAAATTAAAGTTAGGAACAACCAAGATTTATTATTATTGCGCACATTTTATTATTGCGAGTTAAATCGTGCTTAATCGATTCTAGAATTTATTCCAGGAAATAAGTGTTTAAGATTTTCTTCGGAATTTTTAATATAGATATTCTAAGTTTTTATGTATTTTTGCCTTGTCGCGAAATGAGAACTGGATTAATTGAGTGAGAAATACTGAATCGTCTATGAAAAACTGCTTCTTTTTTTTGTGTGTGTGTGTTTGTTTGTTTAATTTCTTTTATACATCATTTTAAATTTATTTTAGTATTTGAATAGAACATGTGGCAACGATTAGATAATTCTTCAGATGAAAACATTTTTGTGCATTCTGAGTTATAAAATGAATGAGAGGTAACGCCGTTAAGTGAACTTAGCGCCAGAGTGTCGCTATGATAAACAAATATAGTGAATTTTAAAAAGTGCCTTTATTACATTGTGGTTTGTGCGCTATCGACCGAGTAGATTTAATTCAATCGAATAAGTTTAAATGAAATGCAAGAAAAAATGCGTATAATTTAATATTGCGTACAGAGAAATCATGTGATGTATAACATCATATTTTTTTCATTTTGGTAGCGTGTTCGGGCCTAGCGATAAACTAAATAGAGTGATATCGTGAAAAGAATGTAAGCAGCTTTGAAACGATAAAAGCGCTGCCGTTGAGTACTGCGAAGTAACGAAAAAGATGCCGGATGCAAATAAAAGAATAAAAAATAAAAAAAGGAACATAAATCTATACTTTAAAATAAGATTTAAACATTTATATTGTTTAATAATTTAACAATATAAATGTTTATTGTTTAATAATTAAACAATATAAATGTTTAAACCATAAACGATGTGTTATAGTGTTATAGACTGCATTTATTGTGATATGGATGCAGATGTGGTAGTGCTCTCCATCATTGAAATGCACACAATATGATTGTCTTTCTGTGGAATGTTGAAACAAGGCGGTTCCAATTACTTAATATAGAAAATATAACTTGTAACCAATATTTTGTAACACCACAAATACCTAACAGTTTTATGCTTTCAAAGTCCATACACAATTCCAAAACATATTTCGCCACTTTACCTATTCCATGTTATAGATTTCTACAGAGACCACAAATGAAAACGTATACTACATATCTTAATATTGCTAGGCAATAAAAACTTTGACTTGTCTGTTTTTATTTATATTCAACAGCGATTCCCAAAAATTCTTATTTTAAATCTGAACTGCATACTTAAATTTTAAGATGAGTAACTAGTTATTATGAATATGTAGGATAGTCAGAAAAACACTGCTGAAACCAAAATTTAAAACAACGCCAAACAGAGTAATTGCGTTATATAATACTGGTTTTAATTAAATAAAAAGTATCATTGGTGTAGAATTATTTGAAGAAAAATGTGTAAGGTTTTAGTTAAACTAACAAAGTTTTATTAGAAACTAGAAGCGAGCGTTTCAGCTTTATGCTAATCTGAAGTGGAGCCAAGTTATATTTAAGCGAGAGGTAGGAACCTCTTAGTGTGAGAGAGCTTTTAGTCTCGGATCACGGTCATTCTGTTCGACGTTTGCCTGACTAGCTAGTATTTAAATTCTAAGCCGTAGCGCTTTTACGTGATTACTTGTTGAAGTAATTCCAAGTGCGTCAGTATTAGTTAAATCTTGCTACGCACCATTTAGTTTAGAGGCCAACCTCGCGTTATAGCTCTGTGAGCAACGACTATTTAATTTCTATTTAGCTTTAGTTTAAATTTATTTGATTGTTCATTTTAGACCCAAGTGCGGTCTCTATTTTCTGTAATCCCTCCCGAGTTGGGAAGGGTTGTAAGTAATTGTGATTTAATAAAAGAGGATTTTAAATCCCTTTCAAGTGCAGTTCTTCTACCACTTAATCACAATATTCTACCACAGAACATAGCTGCATTCAGCTCCCTGTTCCAGATCAGGATTTAAGGAGTTCACGAAGATGTTTGCCAAGAATATGCGCCGAACACTCAGTCCTGACAAATAAACTATAAAAAGAAATATAACAACGTCGAGCAGAGTAACTGCGTTATATAATACTGGTTTTAATGAACTAAAAAACATCATTGGTGTAGAATTATGTGAAGAAAAATCAGCTATAAAATGAACTAAAACAACGCCGAGTAGAGTAACTGTGTTATATAATACTGGTTTCAATGAACTAAAAAGTATCATTGGTGTAGAATTATTTGAAGAAAAATTAACTATAAAATGAACTATAACAACTCCGAGCAGAGTAATTGCGTTATATAATACTGGTTTTAATGAACTAAAAAGTATCATTGGTGTAGAATTATGTGAAGAAAAATAAACTATAATTCAAAAAACAATTTGAAATGTAACCTGCAATGCTGAATCTTAGAACTCTCTAATAAAATTTTCCAATCCCAAAATATCGGGAATTTGCCTCAGTTATTTGTTTATTGAAATTAAATCTGAATATTCATTTGAAAATACGTAAGAAATTCGTATTTATTAAAGCTTATTAGTTGATCTGTACCATCATTTATACTGCTTTTGTCAGCTTTCACTAGGATGTAAATTACATATCTATGTGCATATAAGAACGTAATTCTTGAAAGTTGGATAGAGAGCTTTGGCAATAACGCTGACCGTAGTCATATTGTCTCGCCCACCTCTGTGGATTATGTCAAAGCAATATTTGCTAAACGAGTTGCTCGAGAAAATTAGTTTACGCTGAGCCATCGTTTTATAGACTTTTACTTGTATCTAGAATTAAATTACTGTCAGTTTTAACTCACACGGTATGTTAGATGTATCACGCTTGTTGCGCTGATTATTCTGTAATCACAAGTTCTGAGTTTGTTAATAAAAATGTTGTTTAAATCTTCTTCTGAGTTTGTAATTGCTTATTAAGATGCTGCGATAAGTCACCTGAGTCTCAATAAGGACCAAGTTAGTTAGGTAAGTGAGTGTTGACACTACATCTATACATCATATTTAAATATACAGGATGCCATCTAAGAAGATATAATGATTAGCAGAATTGCAAGCACATAACTAACCGTGTGGGATCAATTCCATGTCAAGGCCAGACAGCATGTGCTTTATGTCTTTCCCTCTGTTTGAGAGTGTAATGTCGATCACTTCCATTAGGCATTGTGGGCAACGATTTCGATTCTGAGAAACTGACACATGTGTTGCCCATTCTTGGCAGATGTTTAGGAAGTATATGCTCTCCGAATAAGAGTAGAAAAATCATATTCACAGTATTTATAAGCTGCATGATTAGATAGTTTTTATACCATTTATCGTAGATTACGTTTTCAGTTTAAACTATTACAGAATAAAGTACGTTTTCAACTATGGGCATTTGGGTTACTTGATATTTTCTAGTAATAATACAAGAATACCTAATTTGCCTGTATGTTGTTCACTTGAATATGTTAACTATTGAAGCTTTAACAACACATTCTCTTGCTCTACGCATATTACGCACTAGTAGTTTAGAAGAATACTAGTTTCCAAGGTCGTTTCTTAAAAATCAGATACTTACGTATTATCACTTCGACCGACCAAGCAGCGTAATTTAGCACCACTAATGGATGACTGTGTTCTTTAGAATTTTGCGGTAAGGACTGGTGACTGGCTACCATTGCGTTGCCAAAATGTCCAACAACGGGGAACGGGATAATACGTAAGTACAAAAATAGTATTAGAATTTCTTATCTTTTTTAATAAAAATTATTTTTCGTGAATTTCCAAACTTTGATAAATGTTTTCCTCATATCTGCGAACCACTTTACTATGTTGGGAAACGCAGAACACTCTCTATAACTGCTGTTTCCTTAAATCGAAAACCTGCAGGCTGATAACTAGCTCAGACAGGTTGAAACCGGTATGTGTTGGTATCTGAAGTGTAAGACTCACTCTGATTTCAAATAATTTATTTCTAGTATCTAATATATGGCTTAAATGCTCGCAAATACAAAATTTTTGCATGGGTCTCACAGGCAGAACGTGTCGACGAAAAAATTAGTTTCGACAGCTGAATTATTCAGATAAAAATTAACCGTGCGAAACTCAAAATTATCCGGAAGGGCATTCAAGATTTCTGGATATCGTAGTTTGCAAAAATGTTAAAGTTTGGAACTTTGCATTTAATGGAAATTTGTTTTATATGACAATTAATTCGATGTTCCTGTCTTCGGGTAAAAGTGTTTCAAATAAAATTTTGAGAATTTCTTTAAACAACAAGTTAAATATAAAAGACATTTTACCCTTTTAAAATATCTGATAAAGCAAAATGTAATTGGATATTTCATCGCAGAAGCTTTCTTCATAGTCCTATTTGGAACCTTTATTCGTACAGATTCCTTACAAAGCTTTAGTTTTATTTACTTTTACTAAAAGCAACAGAACATAAAAGGGCAAGCGGATAAAACCGGTAAACACATTTAGCTCCTCTCGGGTTAAAACGCCCCGGGAAATGCACTGGCTGATAAGCGTTTTCGTTATTTTTCCGACGTGTAGTTTTAACACGAGCCAGTATCCCTTAAGCTTTATTTTAAGAAACAAAAATGAAGGTGGATATTAGATGAAAGCATGACTTTAGTTACACAAAAAGTGTTACCTCGGTAAATGTCATTAATCCGTTCCAGATCTTTGGACTTATACCAAGCAAAGTTTTCCAATAAAAATAAAGGGAACATAGTTTATACCTTTTTATAAAAAATACCTATCGTTATTAGTCTAATACTCTTTAATACTACAATACAAATGGTGGGTGAAATATATACTGTACATAAATGAAATACTGAACATGATTTTGTTTGTTACCCAGATCAAGAAACAATTGCTCAACATGCTCTAATGCCTTTGATCTTTGTTTGTTAGTGGATTTCCCTTCCCCTTCGCAACGCTAGCGAATTTTATAGCGTCTTTGTTTTCATAATCATTCTCGGCATACGGTATGCAAAGGCGTGGATATGCATGCCGTTTTTATGTTTTCCAGCAGTCCTTTTTTTAACCTCCATGGTGATCCTAACAATTATCTTCGTTGAATGATGCTTCGCCTAAACTTTCTTGAAACTCACTGCTAACGAATTTGCTAAAACATTATGCGAAACAGCTCAAAATCACGTGAAAATGCTGAGTTATAGTGCGGGTTGTGTACTGAATAGTAACAACTGCTGTACGGATGCTCATGAGAAACCGTAGCAATGCCTCGAAAGAGGTACGCAAGGGTAGTACGTGCAGCTAGTGATGACATATGAGAAAAAATTTTTAATACACAAACGGACATATATTTGGTTAGACTTATTTCAAAGTAAACGTATACCGAGGTACCACTGTAATTCATTTATACTGATTAGAATGAATGACAAGCTGCCTTATTAAACATAATATTTTACTGCGGCATAGAAAGAAAAATTAGGAAAAATAAGGATGCTCTATCAGCTATTAGTTTTCAGGCATAGAAGTAACCAGTATATTATATTTAAGTCTAATAAGAAAAGGCTCAGCTAAACGTGGCTATTATAATTAAAGTAATTATGCTGTTTTATACACGGTAATTACCTGTGTCGTTTATTTAGTATTTCAACGGTGTAGTTGTTCTTTGTAGTATGATCATTAATTCCTCTTTCTCATTCTGCATTTTCATTTTATAAATAACCGATTATAAGACTTTAGCAAATTTTGATACAAAATTATAACAATAAAAGGGCAATGTTTAATTTTTGAACAAATACCGCACACAGAATGCACATAATTACCACTTACAGTTTGAGATCTAACTCCTCTTTGGCCACATAAACTAATCTAGCCCCTACTAATGAACCTGGCGACTTCTCTCACAGCCGTGAATTAATACCGGCACAGAAGAAAGGTGAAAATAACACTTATCATTTTCAACTATGAACCAAAAGCCGTGCTTTACAGTAACATCGACAACTTGAGGTGGAACTTAAGCACTGTTACACAAATCAATTCAAGTGTAAAAAAGAGTAGTGCTGGACTAGCACTTTAAGTTACGGCTAAACTAGGTTGACTCGACAAACTCACCCGGCTTGTTAATTATTCAAATGGCCAAAAGGCGTATCAGCAACTCCGCGTCACAGCAAAGTCAGAAATGAAACGTGCGCTGGCTACCGAAAACACGCTCTGAATAAACTCCAAGATTCGCCCGTTTAAATACTCACTTCACTTAACTTTAAATTTACATCCTGGCGAGGAATTGCAAGGGGAAGTTTAGGAGTTCAGGAAATATAAAAAAAAATTTGAATAATAGGTTAATTGAAATAAGTGATATCCTACAACAAGTCTTTACCTATCACGGCTTTTTCCCTATTAATTCCCGTTTTCCTTTTAGGGTAATCAGAGACTTTTTCTTCTATAAATTAATGGTAAATCCTTCTTTTGTGTACAAAATTTAGACCAAGAAAAGATTTCATAGGAACACTGTTCCATCGTAAAGCAGACGAAACTTTTATTTTATATTTAAAAATAAGTTTCTGCTCGAAGAGCAGCTTCTCAAAGCGGCTAATTTGAAATATGTATGTTTTAATAGTTTAAATATTTCTGGATTGCAATACTAGTATAATCCGTCTAGAAACTAAAAAAAATTTTAAAAATGTATATATTTCCCTATTCTCTTGATAATTAATTTTATTTGAGGACTAAAAATATTCTCTCTAAAAACAGGGATTCGTTTGTTTCAAACCATTGTATTAAAGCAGTAATGCCTTCAGTTTTACGCTTTAAATTATTAAAGTATACATTTTAATGGGAAAAATTTAGGTATTAGGTTGATCTTAATATAGTTTGGTTAGATTTTAAGAGGCATCTACTTAATAAAACTTTTCCGCAGACAAAAAATACGAAAGTTGTTTTATTTATAAATTCAAAGAAAGTTTTAAATTTTATAAATTACATTTAATTATTCAAGTTCTTAATGCTCATAATATTTCGAATGTACTCTAGTGATTTTTGTCCTGGTATAAAATTTATAACATAATTTATGATAGTTCTAAGGATTACATTTGGAGCATGTAAAGGTTTTGCTAACTTTTAGTTAAAGATACGTTTAAAAGTACGTTATGGTTAAATCACAGTTACGCTTTTTCCTTAAATCCTATAAAAATGTTCATAATGATTTCTCGAGATGTAGAAGATTTTTATTTTATACTGCAAAATTTCCTAACTCTATTAAAATTTTATTATACCAAACGTTTTGGAGAATTTCAAGTCTTTACCTATTAACCAACTGGTGAGATTTCTTATGCTTCCAAGTTAACATAAATCAAATAAGGTACGCTATTAGATAAAAATATGTATGAAACCTATATGAAATGAAAATGTTTTTTGGTATTGCTGTGAGATAAGTTTCCAAGGCATTGTTCCATTTGGCATCGTTATTACTTCCTTGTATGAAGTAAAGGAAGAATTGTAATAGAGAAAAATTTCGACTATCATATTTCACCGAAAATATTTGTTTTAACCGTTCTCGAATCCATCTGAATGACTTTCTAGCGGGATATCTGCACGTACGAAAAAAAAAATTAAAAAGAATGAAATATTTGTTTCCAAAACGGATTGTAAAGTGGATTTAAAATGGATTCAAAATGCCGTCGATTAGCCGTAGAACGTTGAAATTTTGTATAGGAAACAGCTAAAACATCCAGTTGTGCACCTCTCTTTTTGGTTGCAATCGGCAGCGCCAAACGTATACATATATATACACATACACATCCACTCTTTTACCCGGTCGATGACCTCTGTTTTTTTTATTTTTATATGTTAATAAATTGTGCAGTTTTTGCTTTAAAAGCGATTGAATTATGTTGTTCTTATATTATTTTATGCCTGAGTTAATATGCATGCAATAGTTTTAGAATTATCAACATCTTAAATGTGTAAGTGGCTGCCAGGGATAACGTGGCAGCTGTTTGCTTACATTTGAAGCTCTTAGTAGAATAGTGAATTAAGTCAGTAGTTGCACTAACTTCAGTGTCTTTCTACCCAGTGACCCAAACGTTCACTTTAAATTTTTGCTTACTGAAAACGTTGCCTTCCTCGCCGTTGGCCGAATTGCCTAACACGTTCAGTTTCGGAGGGCGCTGGTCAAACTGTTGTCATAAGCGACAGATAAAATGAAGTTATATTTTATTTTGAATTAATCCAATGTTTATATGGCCTCCAGCTGTACAGTGAGCTTAAAGTGGGCAAAATCATATCGAAAAAAGAAGGTAGCAAGAAAATACATCGAATTTGGCGCAACAAATGCAGATTTGTTCCCCAAAGTACAGGTACAAGAAAACGTATGGGGGGCACTAGCGGTGTACCCTGCATCAACTGGTAATGCTTTCCCATATTAGCTCTTTAAAAAAATCTGATGTGTACACCACATGAGTTCCTTGTACGGAATATTAAATTATACGCATTTTGCATTTCATTTAAACTTATTGGATTGAATTAAATCTACTTCGTCGACAGCGCATAAACCACAATAGAAAAAATGCACTCTTTAAAATTCACTATGTTTGTTTACCACAGCAACAATGTGGCGCTAGCTTCACTTAACAGCGTTACATCTCATTCATTTTGTAATTCATCAGAAAGCACAAAACTTTTGTATATCATCTGGTGAATTACCTAAGCGTTGCCACCTGTTGTATTCAAATACTATAATAAATCTAAAACGATGTGTAAAAGAAATTAAACAAATAAAACAAAACAAAAACATTTTTCAGAGACGATTCGTATTTCGCATTCAATTAATTCAGTTCTCAGTTCGCGACAAAGCAAAAATACATAAAAACTCAATATACCTACATTAAAAATTACGAAGTAAATCTTAAACACTTATTTCCACGAATAAATTCCAGAATGGATTAAGTATGATTTAATTGGCAATGATAAAAGAAGGCGTTATCTTTGTTGTTGCGAAGCTTAGTTTCTTTCGATTGGCAACAAATCCACTATTACCTACGTTTCAAATGTAAACACATACGTCCGCCATGAGAAAATGATTAGGCTTAGCCTCACTTAAACAACTTTTAAATTGATGATCATTCTACAGATCTTACATGCAGATTTATTAAAGGCATAAAAACCTTAACCGGAAGATAAGAACATTACTCAATCATTTTTAAAGCAAAAAAGGCGCAATTTACCATCACATAAGAATAAAAAAAGTGAACTCACTGAGCCGAGTAATAGAGTGGATGTATATATACATAAATTTATATACTTTTAGTGCGGCCGATTGTAACCAAAATAGGAGGTGCACATCTATATGTTATAGCAGTCCTACATACAAAATTTCAACGATCTAAGGCTACTACGTTTTGAGTTATGCGAGATACATACATACCTATGTACGTCTGTGCCTCCATGAAAAGATCTCTTCTGAATCCATTTTAAATCAGTTTTATAATTTTTTGGGGGCAAAAAAAGTCCTTTATTCTGTTCTTACTTACGAATGTTACTCAAAAACATTGTTAAATTACATGCGATAGCGGTCAAAATAGATATTTTCGTTGAAGTAGGATACCCGAAATTTTTCGCAATTACAATGCTTCCTTTTTACTTCGTACAAGGAAGTAAAAAGAAAAGAAAAATAATAATAAAAAAACGGAAAAAATTGCAAACTTTAAAGAATTTACAAAGAAAGTTTGAGGAAATGAGTAACTAAAGCTTACCATTGTAATAAACCGAAAAATATCTCTCAAAGACCCCGTTTAATTCAATTCATATGTGAACACGCTCCCTTTCCCACTTATCCTTACGAGAGAAATATGTCTTCTTTAGAATGCTTCAAAAGAGCCATACCAATACATCACCTTCACGTAACATCCCAACGTTACACCATTTACAAAGGAACTTGAGTTTAGAAGCTGTATCATAAATAATTCAAGTCTTCTTCACAAAATGAACAATTAAGGCCAAGATATTTGTGCACAATAACTGTTACGAAACAGTTTGTATTTTAGTATGTATAATTTTCTAAGTACTCACAACTGCATGAAAATATTTTTAAACGTTAGCACTGAGTCCCTCTAGGATGCCTCACTGGATCAGCAACATCACGGACCAGTACTTGTATCGCCATATTGTTAAGTTCGGATACCTTATTCCTGTTCTCTCTAGGACCTAGGACGCCCAATCTGTTGAAGCCAGGCCTGCTTCAGTTTGTGTGGATACTCATATGCAACTGCTAAACCTCAGAGATGATAACATTGCTGTCGTCTCGTTTTCTGTTGGTTTATCTATAATATTTCAGCCAATAACGATTATCAGAGCAGTATTAACATATCTTGTTTGAAAACATGCTAGTATGAACAATTTATTAAGTTGACATTTTCAAAGTAAACAGGAGAAAAAATCGCGTAGATAAAAACTTTTACACTTAAATTTATAGCCTGTCTTCTGTCCACGATACGTAAAGTTGCCCAAACCGCTAGCCTTTTATAGTATAAAAGCTCTGACGTAACATAACATTATTAAAGAAGTCCAGCTTCAGTGCTGCTCAAACTTCAGGATGCTGTCTTACTATGAACACTTTTTCCCAGGAATACATGAAGAACAATGTATGTTGAAAAGGGATCCTCTTTATTTAGCATTCGCAAATGTATAGTAATCCTGCTGACGTGTTGCGAAATCGATTGTGTTTTCGATGTGTCCCGTTAAACAAATGCAACATTGCTAAAGGAAGACAAAAATAATAAACATTTCTTGAAGTTTTAAAGCTTAAATCGCTTGGATACATTTAACAGTTTTAAAGTAACATGTTTTAAAAATACGTGAATTCTTTACTTTTGATCGTCCTTGTTTTATTAGTTCGAAATCAGAAGAAGGCAAATTTTATAGCCATTGTGCAGAATAGAGCTGGAGAGAGGAAGTAGGACTCCAAAAGGCTTACCGTTAGTAACAGAAGTACAGTTCTATTATATTACTGTATGGTATGAAGATATTACGATGCTGCTCAACAATCTACTGCATAATTCTGCCTGAATTCTCTTCGATCTAAGTTGCTGAAATAAACCATTCATCATCCATGGAGAGAGCGAATTACTTTGATTTCCTCTAAATGGTATATTTAAATATTTAATGCCCATCACACATGTAAGCTAAAATTTCCCATTATAATATACAAATAGGAAACATATAAAAACGTAACATTCCAGAGGATACAAAATAATGGAAGTTCCTAAACTGAAAAAAGAATCTCTGGACGCCGCACTACTTTACTATAAAAATGCAATAATAAAAAGTATCGATTTGAGGCAGTTTATCATGTGAACGGGCGGTGGGAACAAAAAGCGAAAACTACGTCCGTACGACGACACAGTGTTCAAAGCAGGCTATGAAATATGATTCGGCCATGCAAATTTATGCGACTTTCTCGATGATCGATGGGCTAAAGCCCGCTTCATCGAAATCTGCCGATCGCGCAACTCTCAGAAAAGAGAGAACTATGATGGCCAATTTTTTTTCTTTGTTCTTTCAACCCTCCTCAACATTTCTGAAGAAATTTCGCATAACGTTTTTTCGGGCGATGAGTGCAATAAATTAAGGTATACACTGTCAAACCAATAGGGCATTCAATGGCCCAAGCGAAGTCTTTCGGAATACTTCCCTTTTTTAATGGAACTTGGAGGTAGAATGTTTTTAACTTTTCAATTCGTTCGAGAATAATGGAATAAAGAATTGAGGGGAAAAAATTAGCTCTGTTATATCCTCTTAGGCGGTGGAATTTTTATTTGTTTGCTAGTGGAAAATTAATGGCATTTTTCTCCTTTTCAATGCCCAGCTGTGGAAGGGATTTAAAGTTTTAAAGGAAAACTTAATAGTCAAATACTAAATTGAATTATCGCTCTTCGCAATCAGAATTTAATATTAGTTCGATAAAAAATTAAAATATTACCACTGTAGTTTGTTAAAATTGCAAAGACATGCTATTAAAGGACCGTCTCACTAAAGCGAACTTTTTTATGATATTTGTGCAAGTACTCTTCTTTGAGTAATTGAGAAGTGTTACGAATATTTTAAATTATTAAATGTATTTTCTCAATGGCTGAAAATTTCCAGGCTAATTATTTTATTTACGAACTAGTTACTATCTATCAATTCTAATGGTTCTACCTTAAGTTTGATTTAGCGTGGTTCGGTCCTGTTGCAATGCCGCGTGGCGTTTCCTCGGTGCGTTATATAAAAAGCACCTGTAGTTTTAATTAGATAAATTCAGCATCAGGTATGTACTAATTTCTAAGGAAATCTTAGGCATTTTAATGAATTTGTTTTCACTGTAGAGAAGAAGTTAGTGAGTTTTCTGACAAAGCATTTCAAAGATGAGCAAGTGTGTGAACAGATGCAAATGGTAATGTTTCGCAATTGCTCGGCTAACGTGGCTTGCGCGCCCTCAGTATTTTCAGCCACTGGTTAGAAAACGTGTAATGTATCTGTGAATTATAACGTCACTGTGTGATAAAGCTCGGTTTTAAAGGGTGGCATGCGTGGGATTATTGTTTAAGGAACGTGATACAATATGACGGACAGATTCGACCCCCTAGCATCTAATGTTTGGGGGTAATGTATATGTTGTTTATTTAAGTTAATGGCTTGTAAATCTTACGTTGTGGTACAAATATTAGCGATAGAAATGTATTAGACGTATTCGGTGCATGACTCGATTGCAACTAACAGTGACAATCATTTTGTAAGGAGATGTTTACACTTGCCCTGCTACTGTGGACCTTGTGGTTTCAGGGTCTCTTCTTCACATTTAATTAAAAACACAAAACTGTAACAACATAGAAAAAAAGTACACTCCAGCCACTCATGGTAGACCTCTTATTGGAAACGTGTCAGGTAAGTTCGATTCCCGTTTCAGGCAAGAAACGAGTATATCTAAAATTTCCTTCCCGTGTAAAAATTGCCATTCTTTCTTTATTATTTGCAGAGATTTCTTACTTCTTTTATTGCTAGTGAACCATATAGCATTTAAAAGAATGAGAAACTGCAGCAAGACCTTACAAAACATGAAAATACGGGAGCATCACGGCAAAACTGACAAGCCTATTTTGTAAATGATATCAGTGTTTTTGCTCATGCGCAAAAGCATCGAGGGGATTAGCTTAACAGGGGTAGACAATAAAACGTAACTGAAAGGTTTGATTATATCGATACAGGAACGTAAAGAATGTGCAATGCCCTCCCCGGGATTCGAACTCCAGAACTACCGATTACGCGTCGAACGTTCTTCCAGTTACACCAAAAAGACATGCAGAAGGGAGGGAGAAAATGACTTATATACTGTCACTTTTAAAGGGTGACTGGACATTAGGGAACCCAAACGTTAAATCCTGGTGGTGACGAATTATCGGCAACCGCCTATTTTTAGTTCAGGCGCCATTTGTAGAGTCATTTAGAATTTTTCAATGTTAGGAAACTCAAAACTCTGCAACTCCTTCGTCGGTATATGAACGTCGGGAACTGCCGAATACCCGTCGAGGGTACTTCCAGTTACGCCATGAAGGCATGCGGAAAGGAGGAAGAAAATGCCTTATAAGTTTAATAAAGACTACGTCTTTTAATGGAGACAAAGTCTGAGAAAACGTATTTGCCAACCATTATTTTACCAACGATTTACTTTTACCGTAAACAAAATTTGACAACACGTATTTACAGCTGCTCGTAAGGCAATAATGATATAAAGATGTGTTACTTAACAAGTAACTTTAACGTCTGAATAATCCAGTTCTAGCCACCCGCGATTTCTAGTCTTAAAGGCTAATAAATACAGGATATCACTCACCAAACGGAGTTGGCTCCGAGTGGATGGTTTACAGACTAAAGTCCTTTTTGGTTTACTATCAAAGATCTAGCTCTAAATTACACTTTCTCTTCCTATTTAAATTTTATTTAATTTGTTTTCTAGTGAAAACTTACAGGAAAAAATTGAAGTAAAGAACTAATAACAAGTAAATAAATAACGTGTTAGCTAAAATAAGCATTAGAGCTTTACATTACCGTACTGGCCCTTATATAACTCCCGGTAGCATGGTCCATCACGCATTAACTAACGATTAAAACATTGTTAGCTTATTCATCAAACTCTAACTATAGCATTCAAAGAAAACATATTTGCTTAGTTTTTCACCAAAAAATGGTATTTAAATAGTTTTGTATAAACAGTTTTAAAATACCCAATCCATGCACGTAAGACCATCCGAGGTACAAGCCGTTTTATTTTAAACAGGTTCAGTAACGTGGAAGTGGCATTTACATGACGTTCTTAAAAAATAACTTTCAACTTTATTTCTTCAACTATTGATCTTAGACTTGCACTTACATATAAATCGAAGTTTTGAAAAATATGGTAGAAAGTTTTATAATAACTGCCTCAGTTCATGAAATAAAAAGGTTTTGTAAAGGCATTAAACTTTATAATTTTATTGTACAGTCACACATTCAATCATTAAAACCTTTACGTTTTAATAAGTTAAATACGAAATGTTCCATAACTTTGCATGCAAATTTTATGGATGTATTAAAAAACAAATTTACTGGTTTTGATATATTTTCAATACGTGTTGCTAAGCGATTTTTACAGTATTTTCCAGAGACTTAGGCAGACAGTCTAGGTTTAGTCATTATTATGCTTATTATGTCACTATTATGCCTCAGACATTTTATGCTTTATTTCTTTCTAGCATGCCTTCGTGGTGTAATGGTAGCACGCTCGACGCGTAGTCGAGAGATCCAGAGTTCGAGTCCCGGTGAGGGCACTGAATGTTTTCCACATCTTCTGCTTCAAAAGAAACTAAAGACTGTACAAGCTGCGCCCTAACTAAAAGGTGGCGGACGATAATTAGTCACCACCAGGATTTGAAGAATGGGTGCCCTTATTCACAGTCGACTTGTAATAGAGGTATTTTCTCCCTCCTTCCAGCACGCCTTCGTGGTGTAACGGTAGCACGCTGGGCACGTATTTGAGAGTTCCAGGTTCGAATTTTGGAAAGGGCATTGTTCATTTTTTATGTACTTATGTGCTCTTGCTTCAAAATAACCTAATGACACTACCAGTGGCGCCCGAACTAAAATGGTGGTGGACAATAATTCATCACCACAAGTTTTGGACATTGGGTCCCTTAATTCGTAGTGTCTCTTTGAAAGGGTATTATATAAGGTATTTTCTCCCTCTTTTCCATATGGCTTCGTTGTGTAATTGGAAGCGTATTCGAGAAGTCCTGGGTTCGAGTTCTGGTAAGGGCAGTGCACATTTTTCACGTCTCCTGCATCGATATAACCTAATCACTCTACAATTTGATCTTAAAGTTAATAACTAACTACTAAAGAAAAGTTAATTTCTTCGGTGACGGATGGTTCTACATTGTTGAAATTGCACTACTTTTTTACTTTGCATCGATAACTGGCTTGATTAAATTTCAAAATTAGTAGCTGCTAATATCTCTTAGAATTTTGTGTGTAGAAATACCGAACGGTGCAGTGCAATTTATATATGATGAATGTTTTGCTGATTAGGTATTGGGATGAATAGGTATTTTATAGTTATTTATTTTATTAATATAATTTATAAAAATCTCTTACACCATATGGTATAATATAATATCTCATTCCACTTATGAAACATATATTACTGATTGATATGAAATGGAAGGGAAAAAAAGAATATATTACTGGGAGCACGACAGAGCGTAAACACTTATTCTGTTAGAATAGTTAATTTTGTGTACTGAGTACATAATTCATGGGCTAATTTTAGAAATGTTGGCAGAATAAATACGAAAATGCAAAACATAAATTATTTGGAATACTTTTGTTTTACTTTTTAAGTATGTTTATATTATCATAAGACACTACTTTGATCTAGGAAGGAAAAAAACGTGTTTACGCTTAATTAACGCAGATACGTGTCTTTAATTATCTGTGGAAGAAACAATAGAAAAAGTTCTGAAAAGCGCTGCGCAAAAATAATTTATGTTTTGCATATGTAGGTAATTAAGCAGCATTTATTTTTAGAAAACACCATTTTCGATTTTAAATTAAAGAAAAATGAATATTGCTGAAGAACTAATATGTTAAATTTCCATTAATGAAAGTAATGTGAAGTTACGGATAAATCTCAGTTTCGGAAGACACATGTGCTCTCTGATTATTCTATGTTTTTTTTATATTTTATTTTCAGTTTTTATGGAAATGACGAAGAAACCTCTTATTCTTCTAATAGTTTCCTTTCCTCCACATTAATTAAAAGACATAAATTTAATAACTGGCAGATTGCTTAAGATATCAGCATTACACATGCTATTTAATTCTTCTAAAATTTTCTTAACAAATGATATTTAATCACGTAAAACAACTTCAATAAAAGATCCTTTTTGTTATTTTCAATAAAATATCATTTTTAGGAATTAGCTGCTTGTGCTGCTAGCTGACTAAAATATTTATTATAAATAAAAGTAACTCAAAAAAAATTTAAATAAGCTTTTATTTAATTTATAAAGAGAAGTATTGAAAAAAGTGGAAAAATAATTTATCTTATAGTTTTAATTGGAGAAAGAGAATAAATAATTATATTTACAAATCCATCTATAATTTTACATCACGAATAGTAAAAGCGCGAGTCACCCTTGATAAGTGTCTGAAGTTAGTGTAATTTCGATGCTTTCAGCTAGTTATAATTTCGTAAAAATATTTACTAACTTTAAAAATAAATAAAAGCACTGCTTTAATTATTATTATTATTATTATTACTCTAATTTAATCAGTTATTCCAGTCACATGGTTCTACTAAGGATGTTGGCACATTTTTAGACGATTTTCATTAACCCTTCTGCACCGTAATTTCCAGGACAATAATGTTTGTTTTAGTAGCAGCAGAGTTAGTTTATATGTTTATATGTTTTACAGTGAATTTCGATTATCAAGTGTTATAGTAATTTTAAGTTCCCATGCTTTTATTATTCGTACAAAAACTGTAGATGAATTTTGTCAATATAATTATTTAATCTCTTGCTCCCATTAAACTGCATGATAAATAATTATTTTCCTTTTTCCAGTTAATTAGTTATTTTATGATATTTAAATAAAATTTTATTTTATAAAAAGTTTTTTATTTATTTCTTATTTTCAACTTTTTAGTCTCAGAGGCACTTTATCAAATCATTAAATTAAAAAATATTACTTCAACAATGTAAATCATTCTTCCACTTCCTACAAATGGCAAATAACTAAAAACATCCGGCAGCTTTTCCAGAAAAATCAGTAATTTCATTAAAACTTGTAAACTTCCTTTAAAAGATTTTTTCTGCTCTATCTGATGTTACATAATGTAAGCTCCTGAGAGTTTTAGTGTGTTACTTAAATGAAGATACTTACGAAACATAGTTTTGACATTAAATTTAAAAATTTCTGAACAGAATTTTGAAAAATCGCTTCACCACAAGAATTATCATCTCTGGGTATGTTATCAGAAAGCAGATTAAAAATTGATGATAGACTTCCAACCATAGCGTCATACATCGTGAGTTAACTAAATGAAGCTTATAAAGAGAAAAAAAAATGCATGATGATTTTAATCATTATAGGGAGTGTAATTTCGATGCTTTCAGCTAGTTATAATTCCGTAAAAATATTTACTAACTTTAAAAATAAATAAAAGCACTGCTTTTATTATTATTATTATTATTATTACTCTAATTTAATCAGTTATTCCAGTCACATGGTTCTACTAAGGATGTTGGCACATTTTTAGACGATTTTCATTAACCCTTTTTCTTCGCTATCTTTCTGCACCGTAATTTCCAGGACAATAATGTTTGTTTTAGTAGCAGCAGAGTTAGTTTATCCCATTCCTTTTGAATAACTTTCCAAAGTCCAAGGATTGTTGTAGGCGGAAGTCTGGACAATACGCTTTTTAAAGGTCCAAAAGCGCAAAAATCCGTGGATGATACATCAGGAGATTTAGCAAAGTATGAGTGAAGGGTACGGCCTTAACATTCGCTTCTTGTTGCGTTTCTTCCGGGAAATTAACAGCGAATTTTTGGGTATAAAATACGGTGCTGATAATAAGTGAAGTTGGCCTTAATAGTTTTCTTCACTCTCCATAATTTTTATTTGTCGTTATATCAAAAACCGACAACAATCGTAAGTCCCTTTGAGGAACTTTCTTTAGATTCATCGAACCATGTTCTAAGATTTTTTTCTTCGCTTTGACGATAATAAATATATCTCTATTTATTGTGGTCATTTAAATATGCTCAAGATTAATCTATTGTAACAACATTTGTCCATTTCTGATCGAATAATTGTTTCCGCATTCTGTTTCGGTGATATGTCGTGAAGAAAGACGATGCACATTACATTTTTTCGCCTTTTTTAATTCAAATCAACATTAATCACTTTGTTTACAGTTGACAATCAATATTTTAGTGATTACCCAACTGTCTTTTGATTCAAAAATCTTCTCTTAACATTAAATTTCTTACCTTTGAAACATTCAAAACAATCCTTTTTATAGCACAAACTTAGTCTTCGGCCCAATACTTCTTTAAAACCACCAAGTGTGAGAATAAACACGTAAGACTTCAGAAGGGTTAACTACCCTTTATTTCTCAGAATAATTACAATCAACTCCTAACTCGGAGTATACAGCAAAACCTCCACTTGGGCTTGAACTTAAATAATTATGAAATTAAACTAAAGCTATCTGAAAGCTATAGCCGATTCTAAGTAGTTGGCCACTAAATATTAATTAAATCGGCGATGCCAAGCAAACGCCTAAAGTATGGCCGAGCGTAGTATCCTAAGAAAGAACGTAGCTAAAAGGCAAACGCGCGCTAGACAGGAAAATCAGACTCTCTCTCTCTCTCTCTCTCGAAGTCGGCGATACATCGACTTAAATAGTACTCTTACTCATTTGCATTAACTGCGTTTCTGAAATTACATTCTGGTAGGAAATTGTAAGCTAAAGTTAGAATAGATAGAAAAAGTGCATAACTTAAAATAACTATTAATAAAATTAGGATAAACCTTACAAGTCCATTAATTAAATTACAATCTCTTGCATCTTACTATTTAACAATTAAGCACAGACTATGAAATACGGAACAGCTAATTCTTTTCTTTCAGATCTTCTCAGTTTTATTTATATTATTTTTGGTATGTCATTATCTTTTTAGTATCCAGAATATCTATCGGCAGTAGAGATATTATTCAAGTGTTAACTGTTTCATTTTATTTTGCTTTGGTTATGCTGTAGTAATTATCATATCATAGAAGACCAAAAGTTTGGAACTATGAGATTTATTAGGGTTTTATCACTACAATACATAAACTATTTAAAATCCCATGCAGTTATGCTCATTAATTCTTTGAAATAATATAAATACGCTACGAACTCTTTCTCCAAGTTAAAGAAGCTGCTTTGTCCGCACTGGAAAATTCGCAAATTACATATATTAGTATTTTAAATAACAAATAAATAGATAAATAAAACTTTTCATGAAACTAGCTTTTATTCGAATTTCATAAAATAATGAACTAGAAGGAGAAAAATAGTTTGTCATATAAGCTAAAGAGAACAACAAATTAAGTAATTCGTTTTACAAAATTCATCTATAATTTTACATCACGCATAATAATCTCATGGGGTTGTTCTTGGGGTTCTCTCATGGCGTTCTCATGGGGTACTTCCCAATTTATAAAAGAAAATTGCTAACACTTTTGACAATGGAACTCGATTAATAGATTTCATTATTTAGGCTTCATTATTTCACCACGCTTTTATTATTCATGACATAAAATTATAGAAGAATTTCATAAAGCCAATTATTTACTCTCTTGTTCTCATTAAATCATACAATGAACTGTTTTTCTGCTTCTAACTCACTAATTGTTTTATGAGATTGAAATAAAATCTTTAGAATTTTTTTTTACTTTTCATCATTTTTCACTTTTTAGGCACAATGGCACATTCTCTACTAAATAATTAAGATGAAAATCATTTTTTGGCAAGAAATAATCACTCATTCAATTCCACTGTTCTATTACGGTAATCGAAAAAATCCAGCGAATCTGCCGGGAAAGAAAAAAGGAAAATGCTTTGAAATCTCACATATATTTTATTTAAAAGATTTATTTCTCTCTATCAAATGTAATCAGCAAAACGTTCTGAAAAGTCTAAATCAAATTTCGAAATAATCTCTTCACCACGTTGTATTGTCGTCACAATGAGTGTGTGTGTGCAAAATAAGAATTCGATAGCTTGTTAGCACAATGGCAATAGACTGAAAATAAAAGACAAATTTTTGGACATAGTGACAAATACGAACAGCGAGGTAAAAATGCTTATAAAAATGCGAATTGTTTAAAAAAATCTGGAATATCCTTTAATTTACTTTTTTATCGTGGTTATTTTAATACAGAACAAAAAGAGTTTTTCAAAGGTTATGACAAGACTATTTTCGTAACCTTTGCAAATTTCAGATTTTTATAACCTGTAAGATTTTGAATGTTAGAATGGATGCAGGATCGGATTGTTTTAGATGTTTTTGGATGTTAGATGGGATGTTAGGTGTTATAATGGATGAGAACCTTTGGATTAAGACGAAATGCTACGAAAAAAATACATAAACTTGTGGAATAGGAAAAAAGCTTAAATTACAGGGTAACTATAGGGTAACAATGTTGCCGTAACATCATAACCGTGAAATTATGTTTTCCACCAATGCCGAAGGAACAAGCGATTTTTCTGCCGTATCTTCTATTGTTGAATCTTCAAAAAATGTACCATATTGCCAAATGAATATTGTATATCATTCTTGTTTTAAAAGGCGATTAAGACTTTATTCATAGCATATCACCCAACGGATAATTTTCAATATAGCATATCGCCCAATGGATATTTTTTTATAATTCTTGTTTTAATAGGTGGCTAATAGTTTGCTTTATAATGTTCAAAGAGGGCTAAAATTTACGAATAGTTCAAAATTTTGTAACCGATACATTTTTAGATAATAAAATTTTTAATTTATAAACATAATATAGTAAAAACAAATCAAGCGGTTTCCCAAAATCCGTCAAAAGATCAGAAATGATATTGAAAATTGGATATATTTTTCATTTAACACATTTTTTTTGCTCTATCACATGGTGTAAACAGAAGATTTGTGCTCATGCTAGTTCGTTAGACAACAAAGATGTGGACGAAAATCATTTAACTATTACATTAAAATTATCTAAATCGAATTTACAAAACATCATTTCGCATATTGCATTGTCTTCCACAAACAATGTGTGTGCAAAATGTTTTTTTTAATTTTTGCAAACACATTGTTTATTATTTAGATATTATGATTTTTATGTAATTCAATGGAAGTTGAATTATTTATTTTATAATTATTATGATTTTAAATAATTCAATAGAATCATAATAACTAAATAATAAACCCACATTATTTATAATTTATTTATTATGATTTTAATGTAATTCAGTGGAAGAAAGTGATAAGTAATTCGTTTTACAAAACTCATCTACGATTATATTCCACGAATAAGAAAAGTGTGGGAGCATAAATAACAGATTTTATTAATTTAACCCATTGTCAAAGTATAAGGCATTAACATTATGCACTTTATTTTCTGTAGTTTAATTACTCGTGATATTAAATCTTAGGTGAATTTTGTAAACTTAATTATTTAATCCCGTGCTCTCGTTAAATTATGTCATAAATTATTTTCCTGCTTTTAGGTGAGTAATTATTTTGTGAGTTTTAATTAAAAGTCGAGAGGTTATCAGGAAGTAGAGTAAAAATCGGTGACAACTTCAAACCAAAGCAACAAACACAGTGAATGAAAAAAAGCTTACAAAATTTCCATAATAATTTATATTTTGGCAGAAAATAATAAACTAAAAATCACCTACTAATAGCTGGCAGAACGAACAGTTCTTATTCATATCGATAATAACTCGACCAATATTCGGAAAACTTACGGAATCATTTAAAATCATTTTACTCTGGAAAACGTGGCGGTTATCTTAAGAATGTATTCGCAGGCATTCACAAATTTCTGCAGAAAGCGGAATACGCTGATAAAGATCCTAAATCAATCCTAAATTTCAAAGGCGGGTAGTAAAATTGTGAATGAAGTCACTTCTGATGTACTAGATTCGCAAGGGAAAACTCATGATGAACTTGGAATATCTCCCACAAGTGTTTTGAAGTCATATTCTCTGGAGAAGTTTGCTGTATTATGGGATGAATTTGTGGAACAGCAGAAGGAAAGTACGAAATCTAAGCTGCCTCAGTGAATAGGATGTTAGTGTTTGAAAGTTACCGACAGAGCTAAGTTAATGGAGCTGATATTTCCGCTAGAGTCTTTGTGCAGTTTGCAGTTGAAATTGACAGGTTTATATTTCTCGTTTATCATTACGTTAGGTGGAACGGCTTACTGATAGGACAAGGAGAATTCCTTGCTTTCAAGAACGAGTTGGTGAATTGTTTGAGAAATATAAATACGTATAAATGTTTATTTTTTCTCTTGATTCGAAGCACATCTGATGCAATTTAAAGAAGTTTAGAAATGAAATGTATATTTTATTTGTTTTAAAACATTAAACTATATTAGATTTAGCTATTTTATTTTTATAATATTTTAATTAGTTAAATCATGATTTTTTTCGCAGTGGTCAGAATTTTGACATACTATTTTGGATAGTAATAGAATGCAGTGATATGATTCAATTCAGATTATTTTGAATTCGATTCTCAAACTGTTCTCTAGCCTATATCTTCATTTAACGCACAAGCTTAAAATCGCAGGAGTTTATTGTTTCAGCTAATGGGGAGAGTGGGAAAAAATCTTTTACACGAAGTTTACATTTTTAACGTAATTTCTGAGTTTTCTAGGAAAATCGATGGATTTTTTTTATTATTTATCAAAAACAACTGTTGGAAGTAAAAGAGTGACTATTCATTGTTGAAAAATTATCTTTCCATTAAAAATAATTGTTAGAAGTAAAAGAGTGACTATTCGTTGTTGAAAAATTATCTTTCGATTGAAAATAATTGTTAGAAGTAAAAGAGTGAATATTTATTGTTGAAAAATTATCTTTGGATTGAAAACAATTGTTGGAAGTAAAAGAGTGACTATTCATTGTTGAAAAATTATCTTTCGGTTGAAAAAATTGTTGGAAGTAAAAGAGTAACTATTCATTGTTGCAAAATTATCTTTCGATTGAAAACAATTGTTGGAAGTAAAAGAGTGACTATTCATTGTTGAAAAATTATCTTTCGGTTGAAAAAATTGTTGGAAGTAAAAGAGTAACTATTCATTGTTGCAAAATTATCTTTCGATTGAAAACAATTGTTGGAAGTAAAAGAGTGACTATTCATTGTTGAAAAATTATCTTTCGGTTGAAAAAATTGTTGGAAGTAAAAGAGTAACTATTCATTGTTGCAAAATTATCTTTCGATTGAAAACAATTGTTGGAAGTAAAAGAGTGACTATTCATTGTTGAAAAATTATCTTTCGGTTGAAAAAATTGTTGGAAGTAAAAGAGTAACTATTCATTGTTGCAAAATTATCTTTCGATTGAAAACAATTGTTGGAAGTAAAAGAGTGACTATTCATTGTTGAAAAATTATCTTTCGGTTGAAAAAATTGTTGGAAGTAAAAGAGTAACTATTCATTGTTGCAAAATTATCTTTCGATTGAAAACAATTGTTGGAAGTAAAAGAGTGACTATTCATTGTTGAAAAATTATCTTTCGGTTGAAAACAATTGTTGGAAGTAAAAGAGTAACTATTCATTGTTGCAAAATTATCTTTCGATTGAAAACAATTGTTGGAAGTAAAAGAGTGACTATTCATTGTTGAAAAATTATCTTTCGGTTGAAAAAATTGTTGGAAGTAAAAGAGTAACTATTCATTGTTGCAAAATTATCTTTCGATTGAAAACAATTGTTGGAAGTAAAAGATTGACTATTCATTGTTGAAAAATTATCTTTAGATTGAATAATTTGATTCATAACGTATCATGAAACTAAACAAAAGATGAAAATAAAAAAAGAATAAAAAATATTATAATTCAGCTTTTTTAAAATTGATAAGTGAACTGAAAGTAGAAAAAGGATTTTTATGTAATTCAATGGAAGATAGTGATTAAATAATTCTTTTTTACAAAATTCATCTACGATTATATACCACGAACAATAAAAGAGTGGGCGCCTAAATAACAGAATCTATTAATTTAATTGCATTGTCAAAGTATAAGCCATTAACATTACGCATTTTATACTCCGCAGTTTTATTATTCGTGATATTAAATCTTAGGTAAATTTTGTAAACAGAATTATTTAATCTCGTGCTCCCGTTAAATTATATCACAAATTACTTTTCTGCTTTTAGGTCAGTAATTATTTTGTGAGTTTTAAATAAAAGCTGCTTATATAAAATCTACTTTTTAAATATATACGCATTTATAAAATGGTGAGATTATTATCCAGGGAAAATGTAGGTAAAGTTTATTGTAATGGTAAACTATTGCACTACATTGAAGATTTTTATCAGTTAAAAATACAGTATTAAACTAGTAAATTAATGATTGCTGATTCCATGAAAAAAGGCTGATTTATCAAAGGTTAAATAACAAACGCATATCATAAAAACAACATAAATAATGTGAGAAAGAGGCCGAGTTTGTGAAAAACGACGTTCCGTGTAGTGGGTGTGCCGATCTAACGAATAGCAAATTCCATAGCAGTTCCTTGACAATCATTTGGCACTTCCTCTCAGTTGGCAAATTAATTACTAATTGCAGAAGTCAAAATTTTTTAAGGTAATTTATTGACTATTAAAGCATGCCAAGTTAGAAATCCGTTACCAAAGAAAAAAATAAATAGCTTGTTAGAATGTCACAATGTTTCATTAAAACGTTTATTGCTGATAAATTGATAAGCGCAGTATCGGCAGAATATTAATAACTAAATTCAATAAATAGAATTTGTAAAACACAGTATGAAATATCGTAGAGTCATTAGGTCTATCTTGGAGCGAGAAACATGAAAAATCAGAGATGCATTTGCTGTAATTCCAATCTGGACTTCCCAGTTGTCAGTTGGACTTACTTCCACTTATACCACGAAGGCATTCGTTAAGAAGGGAGAAAATTCCTTACATCCTCCACAATTCAAAGAAAGACTGGGGAGTAGGAGACTTATTTTAGAAATCCAAGTGATAATGAGTTTCTTTCAGTTCAGGGTAAATTTGAAAAATAGACATATGTATTTTTCAAAGCGAAAAATATGAAAAATCAAAAGTGCTCTCACCGATACTCAAGCCATTGACTTCCCGTTTGCTACCTGGATGCATTTTCAATTACGGAGCAAAAGCACGCAGCAAGGAAGTGAAAATTCCTTACATTGTCAATAGAATGGAAATCAAATTTTGATTAAATTACAAATACTATGATTTATTTGAGTTTATTAATGCTTGACGTAGAACACTTGATAAAGACGATAAATATTGAGAAGTGACAGATACAGTTTTTTTTTCAGTTATAGGATGTAACGATATGTGTCAGATCACAATACTTAGCTAAAGGAATAAAGGCGCCTAAATACACAATTACTCCAGTACGTTGATTTAGCATACAGGGTTATTTGACTAAATTTGCGTAAAGCTACAAAATGGCTTTTTCATTTTTCGCATGCATTAGAGATTAAAAGAACTGCATCATTTAATGAATGAAAGAAAATTTATATTGGTGAATAAAGTTATTCATAGTTTAATTATATTTAACTTGGTTAACCAGCTGATCGTGTTCTGTCCAAAAGAAGTTCAGTTATCTACACCGGTTTCATATATTCCATGCTTTAAAAAAAGCGTTCCGTATAATATGAATGCTCATAATTTCATTCTAAACTGTGCATTTTAGTTTTTTCAAAGAATTTCTCAATCGTATATGATGTTTCCACGAGCTCCGGCTAATGATCTTTGTTAAATGTCTTTTTTCGCCAATTTCCAAATTCTTTTGCTACTTACTCATGCAATGCACATAGAGTTATGATGTCGTCACTTAAATTTTCCACAATTTTATTCATTTTTATTGCTTTCAATCTACTCAATAGTTTCGTTTCTTACAAACATTTTAGTGGTTTGAGTTCCAAAGAAAGACCTTCAGCTGTTTTCGATGTATCCTAGTGGTTGGCCATTGAATCATCAATTACTTCAACCTCCTTGGATAGAATTTTGCTTTTGGCATTTGACAACAATTTTCGCTATGCATTTTATAGCGCAGCGTTATTTACATATTTCTTAGCAATAACAGCTCAGTGAAAGTCTGCCTTTTTTATAATGAACTTGAAAATCCTTGAGGTTGCAATCAAAGTTTAATCAGTTTTGTACAAGCGAAATTCTAGATTTACATTTAAAACTTTCAATAGCTGCTTGATACATGAGTTGAGCTCAAAATTATCCAGCTTCCGGTAAATTAATTACGGTTTGCTTAAAAATATTTTTATTACTCTTTGTAAACATTCTAAATAACTGAATGTTATAAAAGCAAACAGTAAATGCATTTAATCATAAAAGTGAAGCAGCAACCTGCGTTAGGTGTAGAGTTTTAGCCTAAATCTTATAATAAACTTAACCAATTTCGAGGGTGAACAAAGTTCCTCTTCATTAGGAGCAAAGGCATCTGCAACTGAAAACGCAAGTTAGAAACATATTTATATCCTAAGGAAGTCGAGAGAGAAGCGCCATCTGCTTGTAGAAATAATAACGAATATTGAAAAATTAGGGTAATCGAGACTTAAAAGCTTTAGGCTGGATTGGATAAAATCATTAACTAAACACGTTAAATTTTTAAGAATGTGAAAAGCTTCAAGAAAATCTTATTCTCCAGTGGAAGAAGGTTTCTGGATAATCTTCGCAGACCTAAAGTGGAAATTTCCAGCTATGATTAGAAATCGAAGATTTGTAAATTTTAGCTTTTTGGACGTAAGATTCATGTTCCTTAAGCGAAATCTTAATGCTCTTTTGGTTTGGCCGATATATCCGGAACCAGACCGACAAGGTATGCTCTAAATTCCCCAAGAATTGAAGTCAGAAATAATATCTTCAAGAGCTGAACCACGGATTTTAGCGATAGGCGACAAAATGACTTGACTATCGAACTTCTTGAAAATTCGCAATTCTGTAGTTACAAAATTGCAGGAAGGATGAAAGAGAAGCACGATTAGGTTATTAATGTTATTTCTAACGGTAAAATGTTTCTTGGATGGAAAGAGGAAAACTGTTTAAGAGTTTTATCAATGGCTATGGGAGAAAATCCTCTGTCAATGGCAACTGCTCTCAAATAATTGAGTTCATTTTCAGATAGACATGTCCTATGGTGTGGATTGGTGGAAGAGGAGAGAAGTGGGAGACCCCTGGATTCCCCCCTCCCGGGGTGCTCTCCCACAAAATTAGGGGTGGAAAATAGAAGTCCAACCTCTCTTCGGAGTAGGCTCTGGCATTCATTCTTCCATGTAATAATGGACACGAGAACAACATCAAACAGAGATTCAGAGAAACAAACTCTGAGAGCGCGAAAAACATAAGAGTAGAAAGAAGCCATTTTTTGTTTAGTCGGGTGACATAGCATGGGGAGGCAAACAAAGAGAAAAAAGTTTATGAGTAAACGGTAGTGTTGAAATCAGATTCATTGATTTAAGTTTGTATGCTAAAAATCTTCGTCTGATACAGGTTGTTGCTTCCCTTTTATTACTTATCTGAGGCTTGTTTCTCTTCTGTCTTAAATATACTTAAATTTTTGAACTGAGGATGACTTGAAAATAACAAAAGAATCTTGCGATTTCTTTAGTAAAAGCGCCGTCACTGCATTTCGGATTGTCATTTATTATTCTGAATTAGCATTATTTAACAAAGGCAAAACACATGATAGTTATTTGCTTGAGATTTATCCCATCTAACACTTTTAGAATACAGAATCCAAGGATCTCGCTGTCTTATTCATATTTCCCCACACTCAATCTTTAGTGAAAATACTGTGATCGGCAGATTTTTAAGGTCCCTTAGTCCTCAAATTTATTGAATTGTCCCAATTTCTTATGGCTTAGTGGTTTGAAGCCGAATCTAATAATGTGACAGACACTTTTTAATAATCAGTATATCGTCTAAAATGGTCAGTATGTATTAGTAAGAAATGTCTGACAGTTTAGAAGTGAAAATAGCGATCACGATGAGGTTAAAATCACAGTTTGTGTCCTGGCAGAATATGTCACAGAGTTACAATTTTTTCTCATTTATATCAAGCTATTGTAAGCGTATACACCTGCTATCATTGGTATAGTTCTGAAATCCTTATGTCTTCAAAGTTATGCGGTTGTAAATTTTGCCAAAAAAGAAATCTGAAAGCAATTTATTAAAACGTTTTTAATATTACAACAACAAGAAAGTAAATGTTTCCAATGATTTATTACAGTAGTAAACAAATAATACAAGAGTGTGTTGAAAAAACTAAGAAACAAAACAAAGAATTACATTTAAAAACTGCAGTTTCTCAAATATGAGCACCAAAAAAATGTATCTTATTGAAGGCACTGTTTCTTTGCTACACATTAACGATGATTAGAAATTTCTAAAAAATACAGAAACTATGAAAACATAATATGCTTCTTCAACCAACGGTAAACAATCAGATGATGAATAATTACTGAAATTGAAATTCTCATATTTCTTGAATATATTGCTATATTAATTGAAAAAGGAGAAAATCCCTGTCGCCGGAAATTAACATAAAAATAATAAACATATCTAATCTAAATGCCAAATGATTAAAAAAACGAAGAAAAATACCAAAATGCATATCTTAAATTAATGCATTTTCGCATAATTCAGCGAAGCTTATTTCAAAATATTTATGAGAGCATTATTTACGTAACTCCTTATATTAATTCATATTTGCATTATTTACTAATATAAAATACTCGCATTCCACTTAGGCATAAGATGTGGAAGACATTGTGAAAATCTAAAATGATCATAGGATATATAGGATTGGTTAAGTAGCACATTTAAAGTACTTAAACTATAATTTCCTTAAAAAACACTTCTGAAAGTTTCAGATATTAAATTACATCCAAAGGGGCGGCTACGTTAATGCACTTGTACATTGCGTGGAAAAAAAAAACTGAAAGCTTTCGGATTTTACATTACGCCAAAAGGGGCGTTTTTATGAACATTTTGTGTGTTACCTTTATTTATTAAATATCATGTTCTTCGCACTTAAACCACAAAATTCAGTTCAAGAGAAATAACGCAAAATAATTTTAAATTGAGCATATCTTTAGAATTTCTGATACACAGTCTCACGCGATGGCGATAGAAATGTTTTCTCTGTACAATGTTGCCATTGCTCACTTTAAAATCTTTGAGTTTGTAAATCAAAATTCGTTAAAGGTTTACAAAATATGAAATCGATAATAAAACAAATTCCAAATTTCAAATTTGTGCTTCCAGATGCCCATATTTGCAGTAGGATTACGTCATTCAAAATCGGATTGCTCTAGGTACCGTCGTTTTATCACAGTACGAGAAACATATATACATTTATGCAGATTCTTCATTATTTAATTTCTTTAAATACAATACAAGGCGATAATATTTAGTAACAACAATTTGAAAAGTGAAACGTGCATTCAGAGTGAACCGACGCAAAATCGCAAAACGAAAACAATCGTCCTTCAAGGACAAAGTCCCTTTGGCTAATAATAATAAAGAATTAAATGTGAATGTTGCAAAATATATGAATATTAACTGGTTTGCTTAAATAAAATTATAATATACTAATTATCTCGGATGTTTTCTAGAAAAATTTTCAAGGAGTTTACACATTCTTTCATTCGTACTTTAGCGGTGTAGGTGGTTAACGCATTTTACTGGCAGCTAAAAGATACGCGAAGTGAATTCTACCAAGCCCACACTCACATTTTCCAATTAAAAAATGGAAAAGGCTTTAAATTGATAAACAACAACTCATCACGACCGATATCTAGTCCATTGGGAGAGACACTAGACGATTGAATGAAGAATTGATGTCCTTTAAAGAGAGAAAATGTAAATGTATAGGGTCTGTTAGAGTTGTTGGATTTTAGTCCAACAACTCTAACAGACGTGAAGTGAATTATCTGTGTATCCGAGAACAATCATAAGTTCTGAGAAGGTCAAAATAACCTTTATTTTTTAAACAGAATAGGGAACATAAAAGCATTCTCTTTTACTATAGTATAATCAGGCGTAAACTGCTGATTTGATAATAAATGAGATTTTTGGCTCGTCCTTTAGTTTCGCGCATAACTGAAATTATATAGAAGTGAAATTTAGAGTCGTCATATATTTTGTAAATTTGATTTTTCTAATTATTTCTTCAGTTACTGGTGAGGGAAAAATGAGTTATTTTATTATAATGTTTAATTTTCTGCAGTTGGTAGCGAAAAGCCAAGCTTTAAAATCATTGGAAGAGATATATGATTTTTCTTTGGTTACAGTACTACAGGGACTGTTTATGTTTTATTTTTCATTGTTGCTGATATATGATCTTCAATTATTTCTTCTTTGTTTGACCTTTTCATAGAGGTAAGGTTTTGTTCGGAAGGTGTGTGTGTGTGTGTGTGTGTGTGTGTGTGTGTGTGGAGGGGAGGGGAGGGGGTTTAATTTCCAGTTTCGGTTGCGTGATTTATCACCTGAACCAAGCCTGGAAAATTATTAATATCATGAAATAAATCTGAAATATTTCTTACCATCTGTTCCAACTTAGCTTACAACTCGCCCAACAACTTTCCTTAGTAACAATTTAGAAACTCGTCCGTATTCAAAACCTGTAAGTTCAAAGCCAGTGGTTGGATTTCTTTTTCCATCAACGTATTCATCTCCAAATGAGCAGGCTGTTCCTGAAATTAGTTTTCGCGCTAGCAGCCTCGCAGCCTTTAAAAATTCCAGCCCCAGAATAACATGAGCCTATAAGGTTTTTACTACGTAAGCAACCATTTTCTAATACTCATTTATCGCCTGCACATTCAAATTTATTTTCCTTACCCATTCACTCTGCTTGCTCCAGACCGCTGTCTTACTCCTGATGCACCAAACACACTATGACGCTTAAAACGTTTCTTAGAACCCTTTTTGTCAAAAACTGTTTTGTGTTCCTGGGTCCAATAATGCTGGTACACTGCGAAAAAAAATACGAAAGCTTTCAGATTTTACATTACGCCCAAAGGGGCGTTTTTTTTAACGTTTCGTGTGTTACTTTTATTTATTAAAAGCCATAAAATTTAGTTCAAGAGAAATATCGCAAAATAATTTAAAAATGAGGAATTCTTTGGAATTCCTGATACACTGTCTCGCCTGGAGAAAAAAAAATTTTTTTCGTACAGTAATGCCATTGCTCGCTTTGAAATCGTCGAATTTCTTAATCAAAGATTCGTTAAAGTGTTACAAAACACGAAATCGATAATAAAACAAATTCCAAAAAATCTGAGTTTCAAGGTTCCTGTATTAGGAGGAGGATTACATTATTCAAAATTTGATGGCTCTAGGTATTGTTGTTTTATCACAATGCGAGAAACATAAAGTAATGAAGATTCTTCATTATTTAATTTCTTTAAATATAATACAGGGCTCTAATATTTGGTGGGAACAATTTGAAAAGGGAACCGACATTCATAGTGAACCAACGCAAATTGCCAAAACGAAATTAAATATCCTTCAGGGCAAATTGCCCCTGTGGACTAAAATCGGACTCTTCTATATCTCCGTTCTACTGGTCCGATTGACGAAATTCAATTTGCGTTTTTTATGCCTTGAAAGCGCGGCTTAGGATGTGTATTAGATTTATATAAAGCATTGTTCTAATATACGTATTTTGACAAAAAATCGGATTTTTTCTAAAATAACATGCAAGTGTTTTTTCACATTTCCATTCTACTATCAAATTAGGCCTAACTGCCAAGTTTTGTGAAAATCGCACAAATAGGAATTAAAAAATTAGCTCTCAAAATTTTAGCTCCTCCATGTTATTTGAATTTGGTAGATATTAATCTCTCTTTTTTATTAAACTTATTTGTTTCTTCCTTTAACATTTCGAAATTTAGGTTCATTCCAAATTAAATTCGCTCCTTTTTATAACTTAAAATTTGTATTTTTAAATAATATTTATAAATTTTTCGAAAAATATTTTGAATTATAATCTATAAAATTTTTATCATCACCTTAAAATAAATGTATTTCTAAACATACCTAAAAAAAATTAGAGCTTTTTATTCAAAATTTCCTTAGTTATCTGTGAATTTATATATTGGCACGTTATGAAATTTGAGATATTTCTTGAAAGCGATAAATAAAATGTGGTTTAGGCACTTTTTAGAAATTATTTGAAAGTAGAAACGTTGTAACTTTTCTTCTGCTGATGCACAAACTAAAAAGGGAAAGGAAAATAAGTTGCAATATATTAAGAAATTTGCTAATTCTTCGCTCAAACTGAAAAAAATGCTCCAAGATACATTTTTGAATTTCTCCGTAAATTTCGTACCACATTTTACAAAACTTATTATTTAGGCATAATTGGAGTCGTCGAATCGAAATATGGAAAAACAGTTGGCATGTCATTTCAGAAAAAATCTGATTTTGTGCCAAAATACCTATCTTAAAACAATACTATATATAAATCTAATTTATCCTAAGTCGCGCTTTCGAGCCATGAAAAACGCAATATGAATTTCATCAATCGACCCAGTAGAGCGGAGGTATACAACTGTGTTTCTTTCGTACTGTACTTTATTTAATAAGAATTTGAATCGCTGCAAGGAACAAATTTTTTTATCAACACCGTGTTTAATTGAATCTGCTAGGGAATATTTTCTCTCCGGGGTGACTGGAGGTTATGTATTTTAGTACCCCTGCTTAGCTTAATCTTGTTCCTTTTACTCTTTTCCGATTTATTATATTGATCGCCATAAACGAGTGGGAATATTACTCCGGTTATCAAAGCTGCAGTCAATCCTTGGGCTTTTTCCCGTGTCAGATCTACGAAAATATCTCCTCGACCTCTGCTGATACCCAGCTGGGTTTGCGCTCATTGACAAGCCTACTTCCGAACTTCAGGCTAGCTCAAACAGCTGCTCCAGTGTACTCAGGTTCACTAATTCAACAGAACCCTGCCTCTGAGGCAACACCTTACGCATTATTATTTGGATAATCTCTGCATCGGAGCTTTTCCCATACAATAAGTTCACAATATGTATCTTACTTAATATAACCTCAGTGGCCAACTCTTCAGTCTTAGTTTAATGTCTATCTAACAGTTCCGGTTCTAATTTCATCCTAATTCACCACTGCGAACGCTTTCACAAGGGAGGTTTTGAATACTTCGAACATATAACTCTCAGTTCCTGATTCACCCAACAAAAGTTTACCGATGTCTATCATGAATTCCTGTAATTTCCCAATCGGGGAAAATGGAAAATATGTATCTAACTATTCCAAAAATGTCACTGGCGAATTTCTACTATCGAATATAATGTCTGGTTTCATCGGCCCTCACATAGCGTCTACATGAACCCGAAGTCTTCCACTGGACTTCCTGGTGCCGGTGGAGTCTGATATTTTAGGGCGTGGCAGAATAAATGATGCTTTGTCTTGTAACATAATCCACAATTTGTTGGGGCGCCACTTACAAGTTTGCACTTGACCTAATAATACTATTTTGGTTTATGTCATAATAAGGTTCAAATAACCATTATTTTAATTTAGAAGTCAAACAACAAAAATCAGCGTTATATTTTCAAAATTTCACAGGACTAGTTTCGATGGTTTTGCCAAACTATCATCCTCAGCTGCAAAAGCGAAAGTGAAAATTTGAAAATACAACGCTGATTTCAGTTGTTTGACTTCTAAATTAATATTTTTTCGGCGTGTTATTGTATCTTAACCATTATTTTATTAAAACAAAATTTAGAACGTAAAAGCACTTTATTATGCTGAACTATAACCACAATTTGTGATGATTCAAATAAATCGAACAGTTCATTCCAAATCAAATGTTTAACAGTAGGACTACACAATTAAATATTACTATAAACTGGCTTACTAACTCTACCAGAATACTAGAATTAAAGTGTTGGCAGCGAGGAACTGTAAAGCCGAATAATTGTAGCTATTACATCTAGCAGCAAACTAACCACGTAGGCTCACGCGATGTAAGAATCACGCTCTATCTCAAATCCAAAAATATTCCAATTTAAATACTCATTAAAAAGTTGCATTCTGGTGAGGAATATGAAAAGGAGAATTTATAGTAAAGATTTAATACATAAATAACTGGTTAGTTAACCTAAGATTCTCTACAAATGATTATGGCATTTTTTCATATCGCGCTCTTACAATGTAAGCTGTTAACATATACAACTCACATCACAAGTTTCGTGATATAACCAAATGGGAACAATCTTGACTCCAGAAAACTTAATAACTTTTATATTTCCTTTTATCTTCAGGGTTATTCTGAAATAAATACGTTTACAGTATATGGTCATATTATCTGGCTTGTAACTCAAAAGGCAGGAAAAATAACAACCATTAATGCTAGGAAAGTTTCAGTAAATTCTTTATGACTGTCGCAGCATTCTCTTACAATGAGAAATTAAAAGTAAGAAGAAAGAAAAATAAAAAAATTTGAAATTAACTGAAAGTTCGATCAAGAGAACTTTTTACGTCCGATATTTACAGAAGAAATTCCATTTCGTTACCCCAGTGACTTTCAAAAAAAAACTTCAGTCAAAACTTCAAAAAAAAAACTTCAAAGAGTCATTCTTCAAAATGTACACTGCGCCAAAAAAAAAAAGAAAACGGTGGTGCACAGTTCTATGCCTCCCGTTCTACTGGGCCAATTGACGAAATTCAAACTGCGAATTTCATATCTCGAAAGCGCGACTTAGGATATATATTAGGTTTATATGTAGCATCATTCTAACATAGGTATTTTGACACAAAATTCGAATTTTTTTGAAACGACATGCCAATTTTCCATATTTCAATTCCACGTCTCAAATTATGCCTAAATATTAAGTTATGTAAAATTTGGTGCGAAATTTAGGGAGAAATTCAAAAATTTATCTTGGCGTATCTTTTCAGTTTTAGCAAAGAATAATTTACTTGACGAACTTCTTAATTTATAGCAATCTATATTTCTTTTCTTTCTTTCAGTGCAGACGAGCGGAAAAAAGTCGACGTTCATAAGTTCAAGTGATTTTAAGACCACATTTGGCGTTATTATCGCTCAAAAATAAGATGCCAAACTTCAAAACACTCATATGTAAATTCATATATATCTTAGAACATTTTGAATAAATAACTCTAATTTTTTGCAGGTTTGCCTATAAATACACTCACGTTTGTGAAAATTGCAACACCATGAAGGACTTACGCGAGTGAGCTGAAATTTTCAGGAAATGCAAAGTAGCGCATGATATGCAAATGATTAGAATTGCAAATCCGTAGCGCATGCCTATGCTGAGCAGCGCCCTCTGAACGGCTGATGGATCCGAATAAATAGACGGCTGTAGCGAGGCGTGTATGGTTATCGGTGGTTATCTGCTAGTGGTAAACGTTAACTCAATCTGTACTTATGCCTCGTCGACGAAAGAGAGCGAGATTTGAACAACTTACAGAGTTTGAACGAGGGAGAATCATCGGCCTTCGTGAAGCTGGATTGTCGTATCGTGCAGTAGCCTCTCGTGTGCAGCGTAACAGCAGCACAGTGATGCGCGTTTGGAAGCAGTGGACGGACGAGTGTCGGACAACTCGGAAATCCGGGAGTGGACCCCGAAATGTGACGTCAGCTCGCGATGATAGACACCTGGTCCGCATGGCGCGGACGGACCGTACAGCTTCCTCTAGACAATTGGCAGCACTGTGGTCAATAGCTACAGGTGTTTCATTGTGTGCTTCATCAATTCGTAGACGTCTGCTGCAGTGTGGACTGCGCGCACGGACTCCTTTATACAGGATCCCCCTAACGCACGACCATCGCCGCCTGCGGCTACAATGGGCCAATCAGCATAGAGACTGGCGTGCTGATTGGCAGCATGTCGTGTTTTCTGACGAATCCCGCTTTAATTTGTGGTACCATGATGGCCGCATTCGTGTCAGACGCTATGCCGGTGAACGCCACCTTCCGGAGTGCATTATCGAACGCCACAGTGGACGAACACCCGGAGTTATGGTCTGGGGCGCCATAGCATATCATAGACGATCTCAATTGCTACGAATTGTGGGCAATCTGAACAGCAACCGGTATATCCGTGAAGTTCTACAGCCCGAAGCTGTTCCCTTCCTTCAAAGCTTGCCAGGCGCTGTATTTCAACAGGACAATGCCCGCCCTCATACTGCTCGGATTGTTAAATCCTTCTTTGCAGCGCAGCAGGTACAGCTTCTTCCTTGGCCTGCGTGTTCCCCGGATATGTCGCCAATTGAACATGTGTGGGATGTCATTGGTCGGCGTCTTGCTCGTGATCCTCGTCCTGTTGCGTCTGCAGACGAACTTTGGGTACGCGTACAAACGATATGGAATGCTCTTCCTCAGTCAGACATTCAAACTTTGTTTGACTCCATGCCACGTCGTGTAGCAGCACTTATTGCGGCGCGTGGTGGCCACACAAAATACTGATTCTGATCTCTTGTTCTTGTTTGTTTGCTTTGAACATTTAATCATTTATTTGTACCACTACCACTCAACTGTGTATTAAATTGCATTCAATTATGACGATTCCTTCTTGGTGTTGCAATTTTCACAAACGTAGTGTATTTAAAAAATTATGTCTCGATTAAACTTCTTTTACTTAGCGCGATATCTCGTTTTCGTATTTCACATGAAGTCTAAAGCCTTTAGGATATGTTCAAGATGCAAAGCTCAATTAAACATTTATTAACACTAAGTTAATAGTGGACAAATTTAATAAGTGCAAATAATGGTGGACAGGTTTAATAAAATTTGGCATGTCAAAAAAATCATTTACTCCAATCAATTGAGATTTATTCGAAATCTATTCCAAGTTGAGACTGTTTTTTTGCCCATCTGTCTGGATTTGAAGCCGGGTTGAAAACTATTAGTATTCAGTAGCCTTAACCGCTAGGCCACTGATAGGACTCAATTTAATTAGAATCATACTAACAAATTTAGAGCCACCATATGAAAAATAAATGTTTCTTTTCGCTGGTATTATTTTTATTAACATATCGTAACTCTTCTTGAGTACAATATATTTGTAAAACACAATATTCGCTGGTATTATTTTTATTAACATATCGTAACTCTTCTTGAGTGCAATATATTTGTAAAACACAATAATATGTCTGTTTCCAAACAGCCAGCCAGACGGGATGGGGATTAGAGACTGACTGTTGTGCCGAAGAGTCCAGGTTCCAACCCCGTAAAAGGCATGGGTATTTGTAAACGTTAGTGTCCGTTCAGCAAGAGACACTCAAAATACATCAGGAATCGAAATATTTTCCGAGAGGCTGGTGAGAGAAGAAGAGGCATTGTTTGGCTGCTTCGCGGTATATTCTCCCTCGGGATTCCATCCGAAGCTGAAACTCAGTGGTTAGCAAAGCACGGCGATACTTAAAAAAGCTTACTTGAATGCACAGATGCTTGCTTCATTCTGTACCTGTTTTTAGACCACAATTAGTTTATATTTGTTTAGATAACAATACTTCATGTAGACAAAAAATACTATTTTATTCTCATTTTACCCATAAACGTTTTAGGTACTACTCAGTCACGTAAATTCATTGCTTCATTCAAATATACACAGAACGTGTTTCCTTCAGAATGCATGCGCCCGAATCTGAATGCTTGTTATAGTATCCAAACTAATACAATTGTCCTGTTAGGTTAAATATGTTTCGCAGATTTGGATATAAATGGAGTTTAACGTATTAAGTCCAAAGTGAGTTTAACCTTATAATGCAGTTTCAAGCAATTCTTACAACGCATAAGTCGTAAAATCTAGTAAAATACTTTAATTTAAAATTAGTAATTCCTTGAACTGAAATTTGCAAACTGCCAGAAATACAATTTTCTGTTTTAAGGATATTCGCCGAAATAAGTATAACGTGATAACTATTCATACAAACATACTATGAATAGTTATGTAGATGCAAAATGCATTCTGAGATTCGGAATACATTACTCGAGTTAGTTGAGTTGTTATCAACATAACTGAACTTTTCATAAAAGCAGTCTGGGAACTTCCCCAGTATGCCTGAATGCCATGAGTTATCACTTGTATATACGTACAGAAAGTTTTGCCACCTCACGCCAAGAGTGGAAATACATTTCTGGAGCATTAGTACCTTTCATTCATGACAGCCATTCACATGCGTGATAAATTATGTCCGAGATTCTATGCACAAATGCTCTGCAACAATATAGCTAAATCACAAACTTCTCTTCAATGGGTCTGCCACTTTTACGAATATACCCCTGCAATATGTAACTTGTTATCAACGAATGATAAAAACGTTTCAGTGCAGAGAACTTAGTCTTAACAGAATGCTATCTCATTTGTTAGCAACTGAAATTTCTAAAGTTATGGTAAGCTCTTTTATCATTTCTTCTGGCTTTCAAATGAAGCCTCATTTTTCCTTCTTGTAAGAACAGTAAGTTCTGCTGGTCGTTTTTTCATTTTTTATGTTAAATATCTCTTATATTTTATCTTCCTCTTCTTTTTTCCTCTGCTTTATATCTTCTTCTTAACTTTACTTTTATCAGGCGGTTAATTAAATTTAACTCATTTTTAAACCATTACTTTCACTTGAGAGCTACAGCTCATATTTTCATAATAGAATTTCCACTCATTTTGGATTTGTTATGCATTTGATTATGTTCGAAGTTAAGTTTTTAATAAAGTAACTTAATTTTTTTAATAAATTCCAACTAATAGTTTTAATTTACTTAAATAATATCCTTTAAATCAGTTCCTGCATTAATTATCCCAGAAAAATTTATCTTTGGCGAATATTAAAATTAAAAAAGCAGCTAGAAAAATAATTGTTTAAAAAAAAACTACAAGCATAAGAGAATTCATAGTTGGACAGAAATGTTCATAGTTGAACAGCAGAACTAATTTGTTTCTTTTAAACAGATAATGGTAAAGCATTAAAATCTTTAAAAGTAAAGACATACTTGATCCATGAAAATAAAACTATAGTGATGGTAGAAACGGACAAATATAAATTGGAATGAATGGCTTTAAATTTAACATTTATAATTACGTTTTTATAACAATTAGTTTTATGTTAATTTCTTTCCCCAATGCCTGGTTTAGTCACTCGCTCAGTCTACAGGTTTAGCAAATATAAAGGTAACTGGTGTAGGATTCACTCAACAGAAGTGACACCATCACCGGTCGAGCGGTTATAGACTGATGAATACTGGGGTTTGAATTCAAGCATGGGCTGGCGTCATGATTGATTTGCGTGACTTCCCTCACTTGAATAAGAGCTAATTTCGCTTAATATCCTCCACGAAATCATCCCTTTCCTCAGGCAGATAGCCAATGCGGTTTGATGTATTTAAATAACACTCCAACCAAATAGATAGTGATGTCTGCCTTCGGCTACGTTCGGTAACTACAGAAGCCTATTCTGTTCTTCCGTATGATCGGATAGTATTGCTTTTCACGTAAAATTTTCCCGGATTTGTTATTCAGACTTGTAGATTAGTAGCAAGCTGCTGTCAGCTATAATTCGAAATAATCGTTGCGTATTATGTTTAGCTGCATTAACCCATAGAAACGAATGAAGGCTTAACATGACGGCTTTGGAGGTACAAGTGACATAAGCCGAACTTGTGGCTTCGCAATAAAACCTTGCTACGTCGCAGAAACTAGTATACAATTGTGTCTCGATGTTTTCACTGTTCCTATATTTGGCAGACTACTCATAGTGAAGAAGGCATTCGCCAGACAGTTTGGCTGAGTCAGCTGCATATTCACCCATGCGCCATCTTACATAACTTGAGTGGTTGCGTATCAAACTCTATTCTAGACGAATGAATGCAGTAAATGAATTTTGCGCTTTAGAACTATGGCAACAATGATATACAGAGCATTATATAAAAGCTTTCTAAAGATTTAGGTTAGCTTTCCACTTTTCTGTTTTATCCTGTGCCCATAGTAAGCCTTGAGAGAAACAATAACTTGTCAATCAGTAGTCAGTCTTTTAAATAATAGCTGTTAGGTGCAGAACGAGTAGTTTAGTCTGCTTGGTTAGATACCTTTCGATATTACGTTTAAATGATAAAAGCTAGCATCTGTAAACCAAGAAAGAATATTTTAGACTTAAAAAGGATAATTTTGATAGTGGCAATAATTAGCATACGACTTCTGACATTACCAAAGTAAATACTTTTGGTAATGTCAGAAGTCGGTAAAATCAAAATAAAAGGCCTAGATTTTATAGAGGCAGAGCCGGGATATGTAATTAATAAACAGATAATGCTGATAAGGACAAAAGCCAGCACATATGTAGTTGAGACTTTTCTCCCTTGTGTGACAGTTAGCTTCAGAACAATATACACAATGTTAATATGGCAAGAAGGGCAGATTGCGTCTGTCGTTGGTATAGGCCTTGGGCACCTTTTTTCCATCCCAATTTTGAAGAAACTCTCAGAGCACCAGTCGAAAGGTGTCCTACCACCAAACCACTCAAAAGGGCTTTCTACTAACAGGGTTTTTCGAATGCCCTAGAGACACTACAAACATCCATGACTTCTCAAAAATTCAAACCGGCGCGAATGATAAACAACAGCAACTCTGTGCATTAGAGCAGTAGTGAGCATATACAAGCAGGAAATAATATCTTAAGAAAGAAAGTGATACCATCAAAAACAAGTATGTGCAAACTGAAAAAGGTAAATAGCAAAAACGAATATATAAAAGCAAGAAATAATATAGTCCTCCCCCCAAACTGGATAACTTTGAAAATGGTAAACGCCAGCGTATGTAAGAAACGAAACATTATTTCAAAATTGCAGAGGCCAGCATATACAAAAAAAGAAAGAATGACTTATAATAGTTAAATAATAAAAATGCCAGATGCCAACATATGCAAGCAATGAAATTAGCAGAAGCCATCTCATGCAAAAAAAAGAATACTTTTTATAATTGCAAAAGATAGTATGTGTTAAACGAAAATGAGAGCTTAAAAATGAAATGATTCGATAAAAGTTGGCACATACAAACGAGAGGAAAGATTTTTATCCTAGCAGAAGAACATTTAATCTGACCACATGTAGAATAACTCTGACAACGACGGAAACCAGCGTATGTGAAAAATAAAAAATGCTGCCGATATTTGGCAAAAGCCTAAACAAAGACGTAGAAAAGAAAGAATACTTCAAGGGAGAATAATTTAGATAATGACAGAAGCCATCATATGTAAACAGAAACAAATGATTTTTGTACTTTTGGTAAGTTTACAAGCACAAAATTGTATATAAGAGAGAACAGCTTTTTAATGGAAGATCCTTCTGGAAGCTGTGGTGTAGTGGCTGAAACCGCTACACAAACCCAGTGTTGTAATACTGGGTTGAAATGAACTTCTAAATTAAGTTATAACAAACATGAATTTTAGTACTAAAATAAAAAAAAATTAACAGTTGCGGTTCATGATGATGTGGGACTTGTATACATTCAGTCCCGTAATTTCAGAAATTTTTTAAAGAGGAATGTGCGCGATCAACAGTATAATCGAGGAGTGATAGTTCTAGCTGGACAAAATGCCCATAGCTCCACGAGGACGGTCCTAGCTCATCTCAGAAAACCGTCTTCCTTTTTCACTGCCAAAACTTTACTAACTCACTGTGTTACTTTACTCCCCCTGGGGAGGAATTCCTTCACTCCTACATAACAAAGGTGTCCATATTCCGACGCCGATGAAATGTTTCTTTTATCTCGGGAACCGCTAGAGTGACCTTTGATTAAATGAGTAGCCTCCAATTTTGCAGTAATCAGAATAATTATGAAAGGGACCTCGTTGCAACAGGATTTCTCCTCTGGTGGGAAAGAGGTACCACTGAATTCGGAAATTAGCCCCTTGTACAACCAGATAAAGAAGATCTATGCGACCTTGTCACACGGCACACGATAAATTTTTATAAAAGATCGAACCGATAATAAAAGAAAGGTGTAATTTGAGAGAGATTTATTCTTAATTTGAATTTAATGTAGTTCATTAGTATTAGAGAGTAATTACTGACAGTTATTTATTTTATGCACCAGTTTGGAGGTCTTTTGAGTACACATTCTTGCATTTCTTAAAATATATTTTATTGTCGTTTTATTTAAGATTCAATATTTTACTTTATTCTGTGATTAGAATGTTAGTGTTAGAAATCAAAGTACCTGAATTCTAGACGCGAACGGTTTCCATCAATGCAGCATCATTCATTCTCACCCAATGATGGGCTTATATTAAAAGGCAGCGAAAGTTTGATCAGCTTTCTACGCCTGTTTATTATTCAGTGGTGGAATAAATTTGTAAGCAGCGATTCTCGGTGATTTGCATTAAGTGAAAATGGTTGCTTTCAGATCTTTGTTAAATACATAAGACTGTAAATCTAATTAATTTGACTTTAAAATGTTTATTGTACGATTTCGCTTCTAGGCTGATAACAGATATTTCTCTGATTATAAATATAAGCGTATATAAGCAGTATTGATACACTGTTTTGTGCCAGAGTAAGATCGCATTCTCTAAGCAGGTTATTGATATCTCCAAATGGTCATAGTTCTTTATACTAGCAGTTCAGTCTCTCCAAATTTATGCCTTTTATGCATAAACGTAAAATAATTAAACTGAATTAAATGCCAACATCAATTTGCATTTATTCTTATATTATTTCAGCTTGCACTTTTGATGCATAGAAACGATAGCGCACTCTAAACTTGAGTAACAGTCTATAAACTATATATATAAAACTTGAGTAACAGTCAAATTTTTGGTAAAATTGGATATTATAGGTTAGTTTGGGCGTATTTTAAAACTAGCTAAATCTTCATATTTTGACTAGTGCAATTTTGAATAGAATCTCTAAGCATGTAGAGAAAACTGATATTAAAAAAAATGTTACATGAATGATCAGACATACAAGTATACGTCACTTGGAAATCTAAGATCATTTTCTTATATTCCGTTCGACTTTGTGTTTAGAAAACCGGATATTCTACACCACCACTCACATAAATCTGTCATGTCTCTTCTTCAGTTAACTTCATATGATTTTTGCACCTAAATCACTCATATTTCACACCAGTAAAGTGACTGAGGGAGGAATCTCAGAAAAGCAACTTTTGTGCATACCGAAGTGATCAGGAAAGCACCACATGAAACAGATGAAAAATAAACCTTATAAAGTATTTTCTCCCTCTTTCAGCATGCCTTCGTGGTGTAACGATTAGCACACTCGGAGGGTATGCGAGAGGTGCAGGTACGAGTCTCGGGAAGAGCATCGCACATTTTCACATCTTCCTGCTTTAAAATGACCTAATGACTCTACAGTGGCCCCGAACGAAACTGTTGTGGATGATGATTCTTCACGCAATGATTTGGTGACTGGGTTCCCTAACCCCCAGTAGCCCTTTATTTTCTCCCTCCTTTCTGAATGCCTTCGTGGTGTAACGATTAGCACACTCGGCGCGTGTTCGAGAGGTCCGGGTTCGAGTCCCGGCGAGGGCATTGCACATTTTCATGGTTTCTCTTCAAAAAAATCCAATGACTCTACAACCTTATACAAACCTGGTTATATTGACTTGCCACTCATGAAACAGATAAATAACACAAGTGCTAAAACGATTTGGTATAAGAGCAGATAAAAAGAAGTAAGATCAAAGAACAGTTAGAGGAAAGTATGGACATACAATTCTTTGTATTGTAAGTCCATATTTCAAATAATATTGTAGACCGATTCTTAGGATATCTGTTCTAATTTTAGAAGTGTGATAACTTGTTCATTCTGCCATCGAGATAGTGGCATAAGACTATAAAAGCTAAACGCTTTCCGCGGAGAAATTCCAATGAACTCAGTGTGTTCGTCGCAGGTTCGTTTCTTGTAAATTGAAAAGACTAGTCTTGTAGAATTTCGTCTTTCTTCTTTGAGTTTTACTTCTATACGAGGCTACCCGGACGGAAAAATAGTTAGTGGCTCAACTGCTGTAACGAATGGCCTGGGTTTGAATCCCGGAGAAGACATAGGTGTAAAATTATCTGTCCCTTTATAGGAGATAACGGTGGCCGCCTATTACGTGTCGCATAAAATGACAACCTCTTCTGGCCTTAACATTGGTCAAAATCCAAAAAAAGCTAGTGCCCGCTATAAAAAAAGATAAAGAAAAAAAACTTCATGTTTACTTCATGGGGCCATCCATGAATGCATCTTTCTGAAAACAAATTTCTCGTACCTTAGTAAAAAAACTTAGCAAGTGCTTAGTTTGAAAATATTTTATTTCATTTAAAGCCTGAAAATATGGCATCTGAACCATTCATAGAACGTAGAGAAAAAGGCTTTTAAAGTAAATAATTAGTCATTTATGTCTTCTCTTCTATCTTTCTTTTAAAACTTTCGCAGACTTGTTTTAATTTTTTATTCACATAATATATCTCTAAAAGATTGCAATGAAAATCCTTAGCGTAAGTTTCAACATCACGTCAGAGCTAAATGTTGAAAAGTGCTTGGAATTTCGAAATTTTTTCGCCGATCTAATATCCCATTTTTATGCTAAAAGATAAGAAATATCGTCTGCCTCGTTTCCGTTGCCAAATCACAGAACTTTCACCTTTCATAGTTGCCAACGCCCAGCTTATTATATTTGATTTATATCTTTAATGTCTGGTCATGCGAAAAAAATTCTGAAAATGAAGTCTTTCAGTACTTCAGAATATCCGTGATTCAAGCAATGTTCTTTTTCTTTAACCCTAGTTGAGCAATATTGATGACTGAATTTTAAATTTTGATACCTTCCGAGATGGAGATCAAAATGGCTGGTTACAGACATCAGTCTAGACAGGATTTTTAAGACATAAAAATGTACCACACGTTTGAAGTTTTTATACACGTTTGAAGTACGGCAGCAGGAGGGGCCTAATTAATTTTAAAATAAATAATTGAGCCTTAACAATTATAAATTCTAAATGAAAGTTAGTGTAAAATAAAGATAATATAAACAGCAAAAAATTAAACTAGAATTCTTCATTTTCAGAATCCTGATAGATACCTGAGTAAATATCGATGGGAATTAAAAATTCGCTTTAAATTTATTTGTTTTAAAATAAAACTACTAATAAAATTGTACCCCCCTTTGACAATCCTTTAAAATTCATTCTCAGTGACAGTAGCTGAAATTCTGTATGTATTTCTCGTCATTAGTGCGTTCTATTCTTCAACTTTGATGTGCTTAGCAGTTATTACAAATAAATTTAGCTGTCTGCGTGATGAGCGTAGAGACTGATTTTTTTTTTTAAATAGCGGGCCCTCAGCCGACTTCGGCTTGTCCACAACTAAGTCCAGAAATGATGGTCATTTTATTTTGAAGGCAGCTAATAGGTGCGCCACATTTGCCTCCTATGAAAAGATGCAGCCTCCGGACATACTGACGTACAAATAAACATACAGTGGCCTATATCACATCTCAAGAAGACATTACGGCTCCAGGTCTTAAGTCAATGGCAAAACGAATGGGACAATAGCCTTACCGGCAGACGCACGTACTACCATCTCTCGTACGTCAACACAGAAAGAAACATTTCTTCTCCATCTTTAGTTCGCTACATTACCGGGCATGGGCCTTTTCCTCAATATTATGCGAGACACGGCATCAGTAACACTGATATATGTAGCTGCGGGGAGGTCGGTACACCCGATCATTACGTCACAACTTGTCCTTTGACAGAAGAACTGCACATTCCTTTTCCCAGCACCAATCGACAAGCCTTTTCCAAATTCTTGATAAAGCAACGCCACTTAACTCGCAAATTAGTGCGTATCATTGATAAGCTCTCTTCTTTAAACCTGGACTTATGCCAACCATCATAGGACTTTATTCTGCATATAAGCTCCATACGAATCGGCATATATGATTTCTGCACAACTGTACTTCATTACCTAATATATATAATCTGTTACAATATTCTATAGTATATCCATATGTATTTACTTATTGTATCACGCAGCCTTACTACATCTTTTGTATTAATTTTACTTATTAGGCATTTCATACAAATCTGGATCATGGTGGACGTGGTACTGTACTAATTAACCGTATGGTAGAGGCATAGTGCCCACGTCCTCCGTTCCTTATCCTTATCCTTATGAAGGGACCGGCAGTTACAACCATGCCTTCTTCGGGATTCGAACCCGGGCCTTTTGTTATCGCAATCGGCTCCTCTAACCTCTATACCGTCTAGGCAACAGAGAATGATTATTAAAATTCCGAATTAAAATATAGTAATATAAATTATTCAAATTGCTTTGAACGTTTTTAAAAAAAATAGGCAATATTGCAACCTTATTTTGCGTAGAGTTTGAATAAAACTCTATCGATTTCGAGAGCAATCATACAATGATTCCTCTCTTACAGAAGCAAAAGAAACGCTGCAAAATCGGAGTAGCAAAGACCATATTTTGTTAGTTGATGGATATATTTTTAGTCTTTTAAATTTATTTCTTTGGAATATCGTCCTAAACCCAAATTCTATATTTATACAGACTACTTTATAATGAATTAGAAGAAATTTTGCCTTTTTTTGGACCGTTTACTGTAGTCTGTTACGTTAGAATAGGCACTTCAAAGCTATTTTCCACAAACCATGTCTCATAACCATAGTAACGAGTACTGTGGAAAAGTGGTCGAATCCTTCATTTTGCTAAAATTCCCTCTGTGCGTTAATAAGGCGAGGTTGGCTACGATATGAAATGTCTGTTTTAAGCACAGACAAAATTATAGTAGTCTTGAAAGAGAGAGGAGTTAATCATTATTATATTATTATTATTTATAAAAAATCTCTGGCTTTAAGATTACGACTGCTTCAAATTAAAAAAATAATTAAGAACAATTAAAAATATCTGAAAGGTTTCAGATTTTAAATTACGTCCAAAGGGGCGTTATTTTAACGTTTTGTGTGTTTCCTTTATTTATTAAATATCATGTTCTTCGCACTTAAACCACAAAATTCAGTTCAACAACAATGTCGCAAAATAATTTTAAAATGAGTATATCTTTAGAATTACCGATACACAGTTCCGCGCGCTCTAGATAAAAAGTTTTCCCCCCTAGAGTGTTGTCATTTCTCGCTTTTAAATCGTTGAGTTTGTTCATCAAAAATTCGTTAAAGGTTTACAAAATATGAAATAGATAATAAAGCAAATTCCAAATTCCAAATTTGGGTTTCCAGATGCCCATATTCGGGTGGAAACGTACGTTATTCAAAATTGGATGGCTCTAGGTACCGTTGTTTTATAACAATGCGAGAAAAATACATACATTTATGCAAATTATTCAATATTTAATTTTTTAAATATAATAGAGGTCGATAATATTTGGTGGCAACATTTCGAAAAGTGATACAATGCTTTTAGTCATTCGACGTAAAATCGCAAATAGGACGTTGGACTAGTAACAATAAAAGATTACAGTTAGGTTTCAAAAGGATTTGAGAGACCAAAATGTTAGAGTTTAAAAAAAACATTTTAATTTTCTAGAAGAATCCTCACCGCACATAACTGATGACATATATTCAGTCTCTCTATTAATTAAGTTCGAAGTAAATATATTTTACTAACATTTGGCATCTTCTGATTATTTTTACAAGATAGTCCTCATTAAAAAAGAATTGAGCATAAATTAAATAATGTTTGATTTTGCTAACTTTTAGCCCAAAGGGTATTAGCCCAAAAGGGCTATTCATTTCGTTTTGGCATTTTTCGTAGGATCACTATAAACGCTATATCACTTTTCAAATTCCTCCCACCACATGTTAGAACCCTGCATTATTTTTAAAGAAATAAAGAAGCTGCATAAATGCATGTGTTTAGCTATCAAATTTTGCATAACGTTATACTCCACCCGAATATGGGCATCTGAAAGCCCTAATTTGAAATTTGTTTTATTATATGTTTCATATTTTCTAAAACTTTAATGAATTTTTCATCAACAAACTCAACTATTTCAAAGAGAGCAATGGCAACGCTGTACGGAAAAAAAATCCGATGTGTACACATCATGACTTCCTTGTACGGAATATTAAATTATACTAAGTTTTCCTGCAGTTCATTTAAACATACTGAATTAACAGTTAACGAATTTTGAATAAAATCTACTTCGTCGATAGCGCATAAACCACAATAGAATAAATGCAATCTTTAAAGTTCACTATATTTATTTACCATAGCCGCACTTCGGCGCTAATTCACTTAACAGCGTTACATCTCGTCCATTTTATAAGTCACAATGAGCGAAAATTATAACATCTGAAGAATTACCACAAGTTCTATTCGAATACTGTAATAAATCTAAAACGATGTATAAAAAAATGAAACAAACAAAAAAGAAACATTTTTTCACAGACGATTCAGCGCTGCTTACCTAATGCGAATGCGCTACTAATTAATTCAGCTCTTACTTCGCGTTAAGACAAAAATTCAAAATATTTTCATTAAAAATTGAAAGATACAGAAAACCATAAACCACCAAGTACAATTAGAAAAATTTTTACAATTAAAATTACAATTTATAAGCAAAAATTAGCTAATAACTTAAATGATAACTCCAGAATGAATCAAGCACACTTTAATTCGCGATAATAAAAGAAGACGTTACTATGTTCTTACGAAGCTTACTTTCTCTAGATTGTCAATAAATCCACTATTCTGCTAAGCTTCAAATGTAAACAAATATGGACGTGATTCTAACCAAAAATTAGGCTTAGCCGCACTTAAAAACTTTTAAATTGTTGATAATTCCACAATTATTGCACGTAGGTTAACTAAGGGCATAAAAATCTTAACCGAAAGATAAGAACAACATAATTCAATCATTTTTAAAGCAAAAAATGCACAATTTACGAACTTATAAGAATAAAGAAACTGAGCTCACTGAGCCGAGTAACAAAGTGGCTATATCAAATCCGCTGAAACAACCTTGCATTTGGCGTACATTTTCTAAAAACACTCAACCGATTTCGAGGGTAGCTGCAGGTCCCTCCTCATCAGGAGAAAATATCTAGCAAAGGATAAAGGAAAAAATATCCTGATGAAGAGGGACCTGTAGCTCCCCTCGAAATCGATTGAGTGTTTTTAGTAAATGTACGCCAAATACAAGGTTGTTTCAGCGTGTCACATTGGCGTGTTTCTCTTCTATTCAAGAGTGGATATATGTATACATATATTTATAGACTTTTGGTCCGGCCGATTTCAACCGAAATGCGAGGTGCACATGTACATGTTATAGTAGCCCTATATACAACATTTCAACGTTCTGAGGCTACTAGTTTTTGAGTTATACGAGATGCATACACACATACGTACGTACGCACAGATGCCACGAAAAAATCTCTTCAGGATCCATTTTAAATCAGTTTTATAATTATTTGGACAGAAAAGAGTCCTTTATTCTGTCCTTACGCACGGTTGTCACTCAGAAACATTGTTAAATCACATTCGATAGCGGTCAAAATAGATATTTTCATTGAAATATGGTACCCGAAATTTTTCGCTATTACAATACTTCCTTTTTACTTCGTACAAGGAGGTAAAAACATGTTTATCTCGAGCGCGTGAGACTGTGTACTGGAAATATTAAAAGTATGCTCTTTTTATCTTATTTTGTTATATTACTGTTGAATTGAATTTTATGGTTTAAGGGCGGAGAATATGATATTTAATAAATAAAGGCAACACAAAACGTTAAAAAAAAGCCTCTTTGAGCGTAATATAAAATTTGAAAACCTTCAGATTTTTCTTTTAGTTAGTGACCTCATTTTATGTTTATATCTAGAAAACAAAAGATGCTATTACTGTTTTATTAATTAGGTTTTAATATTTTATTTTATCGCAAACTTTTTACAAAAAAAGGGGGGGAACATATCTATATCTCCCGTTCTACTGAGCCGATTGACGAAATTAACTTGCTTTTTTCATGTCTCGAAAGCGTGACTTAGGATATATATTAGATTTATAACATAGGAAGGATATATATTAGATTTATAACATAGGGTTTCCGGACACAGTTTCGGATTTTTTTTCGAAAAAACATAAAAATTCTTTTTCATGACAAAGTGCAAAGCTTTGTAAACGTCGTATGAGCAAGTTTTGAAAATAGCTCTCAGAATTTTAGTTCCCAAATGTTAATTTCGTATATATTTATAAATACATCTTTCTTTATTAAACTTCTGTGAATCCTTCTTTCACAGTTCGAAATTTAGATTCACTTCAAATAAAAGTGACAGGTGTTTCCTGATTTATTATTTAAATTTGCATTTTGAGCAACAATTATAAATTTTTCGAAAACATTTTTCATTACACCCTACAAACCTTTTATCACCACCCTTAAAGCAGATGCATTTCTAGGCACACCTGCAAAAAAATTAAGAGTTCTTTATTCAAAATCTTCCGAGATATTTCTGAATTTATATATTGGCGAGTTTTGAAATTTCGCAATTTGTTACAGGTGGTAATGATCCAAAATGTGGTTTATACTTTAATTTTTTTTTTCAAATAATGCACTTTTTTTCCGTTTGTGCCTCGTGCCCAGTGAAAAGGCAAAGGGAAAAATAGGTTACCATAAGTTAAGAAAATAGGTTACTTTAAATTAAGAATTGCGCCAATTGAGAAAAGTGCACCAAGATATATTTTTAAATTTCTCGGTGAATTTCTCACCAAATTTCCCAAAATGCAATATTTAGATATAGCTTGAGTCATAGAATCGAAATATGGAAAACAATCGGTCTGCCATTTTAGAAAAGTCGGATTTTGTGGACAAATACCTATGTTAGAAAAATGCTATATATAAATCTAATACATATAAATCTAATACAATAATGAAGAATCTGCATAAATGTATATATGTTTCTAACGGTACCTAGAGCCATCGAATTTTGAATAACATAATCTTCCACCGAATATGGGTATCTGGAAGCCCTAATTTGGAATTTGAAATTTGATTTGTTTTCGATTTCATATTTTATGGAACAAACTCAACCTTTTCAAGGCGACCGTTGGCATAACTGCACGAAAAAAAACATTTTTATCTCCAGCGCGCAAGGTTCTTTATCGGAACTTCTAAGGATATGCTGTTTTTAAATATTTTTAGCCCAAATGCTCCCGAAACGTGAGTGTGCATTGGTACTACCACAAATATAGGCAATGGGCTTTTTAGATTTTACGAAATCGCCCAGAAATGTTCCATGCGTGTAAGGTTAATCAGGAGAAATTGAGATTAATCTTACGATTAAATTTACTTACATGACGTAAGAAAATTAACTTAATTCAAAAATTTATTATTCATCTATGATATTGCACAATACAATCTTTTACAAAATTTAAATCTTTTAAAAGTTTACTTAACCTTGTTTGTTATTTTTATTTATTTATCTTTATTAGTCCAAAAGGGCTTTGTTCCTGAATGATTATTGTTTTCGTTTTCCGATTTTGCGTCGGAAACATTAAAAGTCTGAATCACTTTTCAAATTGTTGCAACAAAATATTGCAGCAGCCCTGTATTATATTTAAAGAAATTCAATAATGAAGAATTTGCATACATGTGTGTATATTTCTCCAAATGGGAAAAAACAACGGTACCTAGAGCCATCCAATTTTGAATAGCGTACGTTTCCAACAGAATGTGGCCATTTGGAAGCCCGAATTTGGAATTTGTTTATTATCTATTTCATATTTTGTAAAACCTGAACGAATTTTTTATTAACAAACTCAAACGATTTAAAAGCGACCAATGGCAACACTCTACGGGAGAAAAATATTTTTATCTAAACCGTGCGGAACTGTGCATCAGAAATTCTAAAGATAGACTCATTTTAAAACTATTTTGCGATATTGCTGTTGAACTGAATTTTATGGTTTAAGTGCGAAGAACATGATATTTAATAAACAAAAGTAACCTGCGAAACGTTAAAAAACGCCCCTTTGGACGTAATTTAAAATCTGAAACCCTTCAGACTTTTTTTATTTATTTATATATTTATTTATATATTTATTTATATATTTATTTATATATTTATTTGTTTACTCTTTGCTATTTATTTATTTGTTTGCTTCAATTTTATTTATTTTTTGAAAATCAATAACCTTTAAATTGCATTATGTCAGTTTTTATGAGAGTTCAAGAACGTTTATAAACTCCAAATGAATTCTATTTGTTTAATCCGCTTTTAAACTTTACGAAAAAATTACAGATTTTAGAGATTGGAAAAAAGATACTTTGTAGCATAAAACATGTATTTTAATAAAAAGTTAAACAAATATTCAACTGAAAACCAGCTTTTCTATTTTAAATCACACACAATTAATTCAAAATAAAACCATTTGACACCATTTCTTCGCATCATAACTTAGAGTATTTTTTATTCGTGAGAGAAATTGATGTTTTATACCAAATTGCTTCTGGCAACAACACGTACTCTAAAAACGATTATACCATTAGAAAACTGGGAAAAGTATTAAAATTCATGCACTTGAAACATGGATGAATTTCATTCAAGTTTTTCATTCAAAACATTATGTAAATAACAACTCCGAAATTAAAGCGCTACATAAATTTATGAAGTTAACGATTATTTAATGTTTCCTTGTTTTTCCCTACTGAATGGAATATTTTCAATTTATAACGCCGGTATGCCTGATATGAAACGCGTTGTTCTTATACAGAATTAAAAATAAATGGAATTACCATATAAAGCGAAAAGGATAAGATTCTGTATATGATTCATACAAACAAATCACATGCAAGGTGTATTATTCTCTCTCTCTTTTTTTTTAATATGCACTGCATTCTAGACCAACAGTCATACGTTGAGCGATTTAGTTGGGAATTCAAAAAGACAGCTACCGAATTTGCATATTTTAATAAATTCTATCTCGAAGCGGCAAAGGAATTCTATGAAAAAACGAATGTTTAGCAAAAATTCTATTAAGTGACACGACTGCAAATGATGCAGAGTAAGAGCTTTGTTCCAATTTAATGTGAATGCAGATGTTTTTTTGAGGAACACACATATACAAAAAAACAACAGAAGTGCAAAGAAGTGAAGGAAAACGTTAATGCGATTATACATATTTTTCATCATGTTTTTTTATTTTATTTTTTCCCGTTCCACTATCCACGCTTCATTTCAGTGCTCAAGGGTTTTTAAACATTATCGTCTGTTGCATTTTTCCAGTCCTTTTTTTTTTACTTCGATTTAATGAAATAAGCATCTGCGTTGTTTCTTTCCGTCAACACCTAGATTTTGCTCTTAAAAACGAAAATAATTCTTTAAATGATAAATAATCTTTTATTTATTAAAATAATATGCTAATTTTTTCTAATATATATTCACTTAAAGTGTTCCTTAAGCCGGACTAAAATTTTGAAATTGTTCCATTTCTGCTAGCCTTCAAAAAGTTAATTTCCTCCAATGCGCTAATCAAAATCAATAAAAAAACTCTACAGCTTCAAAAAGGAGGTATGAGCTGTTTTTTTAATTACATTGAAACAAAACGTTTGGAAATATTTTTATTTTTTCAATCATATGAATGTCTTCTTTCTTTTTCTCATCTTAAGCGTTGAAAACAGATTTGGAAATTCCTTGGAAACTTAAAATTACGATAATCTTTTTATCCAGTTAGTAAAAAAGCAGCAATACATCTAATTGTTCTGTTTATTAATGCCAAATAATATGTTAATTATAAGATTTGGCTACTAATTGTCGAATGCATTGCATCTATAACTTTTCTGAGAAGTTGTGAGAAAACTGGAACGCTTTAAAATTTATTTGCGAATAAGCCTTTTTAGAGCGGTTTTATGTAGGTAAACAATGATGAGAAGGTTTTGATTTCTCTTCTTTGGTAACGTTTCTGTATAAACTGAACTGCATCTCTACATAGAACAGTTTCGCCGTCAGTGGTGGCAAAAGGTTTAGTAAGATGAAGATACACTTCCTTGCTCTGCCCATGTTTATTCATCAGTGAGTTCGAATGAGGCTATATGTCAAGCAGGGGAGATGAACACTATTAATAATGATACCATTATTTGTAGCACAATTTTATTGCTATTTTGAACTACCTTTTGATACATTTGTTCACCTAAAAATATACAATAATTTTTGGTTGCTGAAAATGCGTACAAAATATGATATTTCTTGCAGTAGAATTACATGGTGCTGTTGTATATTTGATCATTTAAATCAGGGAGGGGCAAATACTTTTAACTGCAGACCAAAATGTTTCAATGCATCATGCGGGCAGAATGGCGAAAGATACGTTGGTGCAATACTTTTGTAATGATCATTTGTGGTGCCCTATTGCTTCCCAGGACGCGATATGTGGGGAGGGGTCTATTGAAGATGCGCTCCTCATCTTCGATAGAAATTTGCAATAAAATACAATTGAAAAAAATACAAATGAAAATAGCATTTTGTGTACTCATGAATATCTGATTTTTCAATACTCGTGGGCATTTGGCAGTCGTATGCCAAGCTTCGCAAGTTTAATTAGCCATTTTATTTATTTATTTTTTGGCCAGGTGTACGATAAAGTTCGAGTTGAACAAAATGCTCCATCACAACTTCTTTCCCTTCATCAGGTAGGGTGTATTTGATTATTTTAATGCTCATCTTAGAGATGGAGTATGGCTGTGTTACTGGCAATACGCAGCTTCTTCAGATAAGCCCAAAACGGAATCTCTTGCTGTTGGTCATCAAATGATTGACATATATACTGCTCAATTTTTAAATAAAAATTTAGCGATCAAATACTGTTTCCCTAAATTCCGTTTTTTAATCGAGTTTTTTTTTATATCAAAAATATTTATAATTACTTGTTGAATTTCTAAATTTAAAATGATAGAAATGGTAGAACTAAATTTTTTGGTGTATGCGCATATTTTCTAGCATATCTAGTGTTCTCAGCTTACATTGACCGATGGTATAGTCAAACGTACATATGTGCATATACCCACTGTAACAATAGATGAGCACTTCTGCTGTTGATTTCTGTAGTTAGAGTACAAAATCGAGTAAGAACGAGATTAAAATTTCATTGCACAGGATTTCATAACGGGATATTTTAAGTAATTAGATGGACCGCATTCATCCCTCGAGCCTGCTTTTGCCTATCTCTGATTTAAATATATTGAACTTCTGAAGGTATAATTGACAAGGCTTCATAAAGGATAGCAATAAATACATACTTGTCAAATAAAATACTACTTTTTCACTTTGGCTGCTTGTCAAACTTAAAGAGTTATCTTAAAATATCTGCTCACGTATGAAACTTTAGAAGTCCATTGGTGGGATCACATATGTTAGTTATCTGCAAATAAACGTAAAACTGGGCGGCTTCTGTGCGTAGATTAGAGTATGAAGTTTGCAAATTAGGGGACTGACAACGAGTTACGCAAGAGACGCATGTTGTTATTCAGTGCCTTGTGCTGTTTAAAGTTAATGTGATTTCAGAGAGTGATCATTTTTCTTAAGCTATAACTTAAAAATATCATTTAAGTGAAGAGCAAAAATCTCAGTTAACTTGGGAAAAGGCAAATACGATGAGGGAACTCAAGATCTGATTAGTTCTCAAGATATCATATCAAGAACTTAGTTGTGACCTTCTCGCTTCATCTGCCAAAGGTGCCCTTTTAAAGTGGTATCGTTGTCGTATTCAATGGAGTGAAGAGGAATGAGAGTGTATACAGTTTATTGATATGTCCAAGCCTGTACTGTGAATCTGAACGTGTTTGGACATGGAGGGAGACAGGAAAACAGTAATACGTATCTCGCATTCCCTTCTTCATAGAGACCCCATTTCCATAGAAGCGATTTTGCAGTTTGATGGGAAATTATCAAACATTACTGCATCGTGTTGTATAACTTTAAGATCAGTGATATGTGAACGAAATCTTAAAACCCACTTAAGGTTGTTTAGTACTACTACTCTTTTGCTAATGGATAATGATGCTTATCCAAATTGAACATTATTGGTGTCAGAATACTTAGAAATCACTCAGATGTATTTGTCAGCTTTCTCATCAGATTTAATTCAGTTAAACTCTATTGTACATAACCTACGGACACCTAAAGTAACAAAGTGCACTCATCTTTCTCTTTGTGGAGAAATTTGTCCTTTAAGTCACTATCTTAACATTTACCCACTTACCTCAGAATACCATCTTAAAATCACCAATAACAATACACAAGCCTAATGAATGTTTATTCTAAAACAACTTAACCTGGTGGCCCTTACCCCGACCCATTCATAAAAGGTTCTGAATGAATCCAAGGACACAGATCAGACCAGGGAGCTTTGTTCATTAAGCACTGATAGGATGGACTGTAAGCCAAAAACCACTAACGTTTAGCGGAAATATAATCGTCTAGGAATACAAACATATGCATCTTTAGACAGAAAAAAATACAGATGATTTTGACGCACAAAATAATAAATACAGTATCTGTTTTCTCCGTTAAACGAAAAAAGAAAATTTGTTGTCAAATTTTTAGTTCGAATTAATCGAAGTAATGAAAACTTTAATTCGAATTAATGAGATATTTTAAACACTAATTCTACTTTTTAGGTTTGAGGAGCCTTTGGATTCGTTCGAATTAACCGAAGATTGAAATTCGAATTAACGAGCATTCAGTGTATCTATACTTGCTTTTCCATTCTCATGATAAAATAAATTATAATCCTCTGCGCATGAAGTTAATTGTTACAAGAACGGCGTTGAAATGGCGTCCTGAAATCAAATTCGTTACTGTAAGGACTTAGAAGAATGTATTTGTACCTGCAAAAATTATTTGGAGACGGATACAGGAAAGAAAATGGATTAGTATTGTTCAAACGATTTTTTACAAGAATGGTGTAATAACTCTATATTCCATCAAATTTGGATAAATAAAAAAACTTTCCTCGTTGCATTGAGATTCTAGACCTTTAACGGATACACTACGTTACTATGTTAATGCAGAATAAAATAATTGTAACATTCTTTTCACATATTTTATTAAGTACAAAAGTTAATAAGAATAAAAATATTTAAAGGTGCATTTTGGCATAACACAAAATCAATCTGTTTGCATGACAAGAATATCTGAATTACTGCAATTACTATAAATTACGATACTATAAATTACTTTGTAATTTAAGCAATTAAAGGCAATGACATGCCATTCACTCATTTCTGGAAGCTTTGGTTCTATACTTGGAGAAATTTTATAGAACTCTAACGTAATATGAATCTTAACTTTACTGAACGGATCAAAGAAGTACACGAAACTAGCGACAAGTTTTGTACTTAAAATAATTTTTAATTAAAAATAGATTTTGACAAAAAAAATATGGAGATTTTCTTTGCAAAAAAGGGTAATCATTTCCGACTATATCCTGTGCATCAAATTATTTAGCATTTCAAAAACTGATATTCTTTGAGGTCACTTAAATATTTTAATGACAAAAGAAACTCTTAAGTGAAATTTAATCTTTCCATTTCAATATAAATTGATCTTTCTGTCTTTCACAACCAAGCGTGAAGCCCTGAATATACTTAACTGGATCCGTTTGAAAACTTTCTAAATCCATTTTATATTTTATGGTAGCTCAATTCTGCATTGGTCTTATTTTTTTCTTTACTCTAAACTCAGAAAAGAGAAGAATATGGCCAAAAAAAGTTATAAATAACCAACGTGATAAAAATCATAATGAATACCTTCTACCATAAAAGTAGACGGAAAAAAATAAAAGACATCAACAAAAATTTTGGCTACGCCATCTGGTGGAAAGTAAGAGTAGTGCACGCAAATGGAAACCTATCGTTAACGCTTCATTCATTTCTGAAAGCTTTGGCTTTATACTTTTAAATTTTTTACTAGGGTTTTCACGCACTATAAATCTTACAGTTTTACGTATTTACATTAAAGTGGTTTAGAAAATAAATATGTATTTTTTATCCTCTTCTCATAAAGTTAGAAAAAAGTTTTAAGAGTCATTGAGTATTTCTATGTCAAAGTTTTGATTATTTTTTAATCCGTTATAATCGTTTCCGCTTCTGCTAAGCGTATCTACATACATAGAATTCATGTATGTGTGCATGTTTTATGTATTTGTTGAAGATAAATAAGTTAGATTATATAATTTAAAGCTCTCGGTAAGAAATGGCAATTAATTTAATATGAGATACATATTTATATTTCCTTTGTTTGTAAAAGATATTCAAACATTCTTTTTTGATAGCTATTTTCGTATAGTAAATGTTTACGCTTTTGTTACAGTGTAATGATTGAATTGAATATCTTAATGTTAATAAACTACATTCAATTTTAATAGTAAAATGGAAATGCATTTGAGAAATTACTTTGCAGAGTTTTACTATTTTATACTAAATATGAATACTATTTTATTCTAAATAGTTTTTAATAATACTTTTGGAAATGAGTTTAGTTGTTAAATCTGAAAGTTCAAACAACTAATTTTTATGGAATTTACAAATGATGATGCATTTTGAACAATAGGAGCTGGGTTCGGAAACTGATGGTCCTTTTTCTTTGCTCAGTAGTTTTAAATGTAAATTGTTAAAGTATAAGCTGCACGACGACAGGAGATTCGAACGTACAGGTACGAATAGTAGCAGACGGGACACCAGAATATCATAATTTGTCTTACAAACACAGCCCAAACGCACTAATTATTCAGCTGCGTTGTAATTTTGATGGAGACAGATCCCAAAGCCTCCTATCCCTTTTTCTCTAACATCAAAGCACTCCAGAAGACTATCGGTACGCCAGTGGTTTAAGTGCCCCCATGCCACACAGACGGTGTACACTTACAAACATCTATGCGTTATGTGGAATTCCAACCCCGACTCGACCATAAGGCAGTCCACATCACTAACCACTAAAGCGAATTAGGTGGTAAAGGCCAGTGTAGTAGCTTTCACTGCTAGCTCCTTAGGCCAATATACGAATGATTTAAATTTAACATTTGCAAATGATAAAGGCGTTTGGTGGTACGTTGCGCATATTAGGCGGCAGAGGAGAGAATAAAGGGTAGGAGGGCGGTGGGAGAATGGCCAATAACTGTTGAGGGTTTTGACGTCTGTAAGGCTGGAATCATACCTGATTCTATCAGTACATATGTGATATTCCGTTTATTTACTCCCACCTTATCCTAATGGTATTTGGAATAGGCCTATTGTGGATGAGAAAGCAGTTATTCGTGGTACAAACTTTGATAACACGATCATTTTAAACAGAATGCAATCCGACGTGTGCTCATCAATGGCTGAGTGGTTAAAACAGCTGAACACCAATAGTTGAGAGCTGAACACCTGCCCGCCTTTGAATCCAGATGAATGAATTAGATGCGTACCGGTGTTTCATGGTTTTTTACTACATGTAAAGTGAATACGAACTACTTTCTCTAAGTAGTTCTATAGAATCATTTTTGGAAGCATAAATTGTAGACTCTACATAAAAGACGAAGTAGCTAGTTCTCACTATGTCTTTGGGAACAGAACAACATAAGAAGGTTTAAATAACTTTTTTATTTGAACTAATAACAACCCTTTTTTATTTGAAACTTTTTATTTGAACTAACTAACTTCAATAACCTTTTTATTAGAACTTTTTATTTGAACAAGATGCACTCACTCGGTGCTCACAATACACCACTACTTGTGGCTAAATAAATCGAACAGAAAATAAAAATGTAAAAATCACAATAAATTAAGATGGCTAACGACCGGCTCCTTAGTTATCTAAACCACTAAATCGGCTGCACACACCAAAGCCGAGCGTAGATTACACTATAATCTGAAGAGTGGCTAACACCAAGTAGAGAGCTAATTTCAAACACGCAGCATAAGCTCGGAACTAACTCCGTTACCACTCCTCAAGAACTCTTGAAATGCAGCTTAAATACTGCTTCTGAACACACTTAGATTTTGCATACTACGTTATTAAAATTTACATTCCGGAAGGAAACTGAAATCGGGAGGGAAAGGAAAGTGAAAGTAAAAATAATTCGTTAGAATAAAATAAGGTTTTTACAGTTCCTCCACGAAGGCTTTCCTCACCTTAGGTAGACAGTCCTGGTGCGTTGCCATATTTTGTTTAATGGCCAGACGCTTTATTTAGTAACCATTAGCCTTGCGTGACTACAATGGCCGGAAGTGGTGGCCATTTCATTATGGAAGCAACCAATGAGAGGCCACTGTTGCCTCTTATGAAAGAACTGATATTTGCAACAATGCCTTCATGGATTCGAACCCAGGCCTATCGCTACAGCAGTCAGGATCACTAACCGCCATGCCGGCTGGCTGGTACTGTCATATTTAAGCAATTTAATCTAATGAACATGTATTAGTGATTGCTGGAACCTTGATGGTTGGGAAGTGTCTGTTCAGTTAGCATGGAAAATGGGAAACGTGTCGTTAATGTTGCATGCTTGTAGACTAATTCCTTCCTAGTTATCTAAACAAACAATATACTTGATAAAATAAAACGACAATCCTGTATAAATTCTTGAAAACGACAATAAAACCACAAGGAAAGAGCCCAGCTATCTGAAAATAGAGTGTCCGCGAGCCAACTCCTAAATTTGGATGTTCACGGACACACAAGATGAGACTAATTGTTATTAAGAACAAGCCTCCTAATTTTTTAATATGAAACAAACACGTAATGTTGTTGTATCCAGTTAGCTTTCAGGTGTTTTGGGTTTTACCTGCAGGATGTTTTTGTCAATAATACGACTTCTGGGTGTTTACCATTTATAATATTATTTCTCAATTTTCATTTACTGAATATTTTCGAATTCAGCTTATTGAAATTTCTTGGAAAACATAAGCTATCTTCTACATTAATAGTCTCCAAATTGAGGTACACGTACCCCAGGTGTAACGCAAAGTAATATCTGGGGGGATGTCGAAGAAATAGGCCCATGATCATTTGCGAGTACTCGGAGATTCACTAATGTCTGGGGAGCTGAATATCGTAAACGAAGCAGGTTTAAGGTGCATGCGTATACAGACATGGGAAATAAATTGCTTTGATTTTGGAGAGAAGAGATTTCTGAACATTCAAGAAGAAACTGCTATCTTCGCTAGTGTACAACTTATAATTACTTTCGTTCTAGGGGTTTGCAATCAAAAATGCTTGGAGACTACTGTCCAAGATGAAAACTGATTAATTCTTCTCCAAGTATGAAGATACTGCTTACATGACTATGCTAATATAATCTGTCATAAAATAGTCTTACGGCCTTACCGACAAAGGAGTGATATACTAAGTTGTATTATAGCACCGACAATAGGTGTAGGGTCGGGCGGCGCACGACGGCGCCGAATGAAAATAAGCGCCGGGCAGTCATTAACCCTCCGAGCGTTACGGGTTTAGCCTTGAAATTTCAAAGTTCCTCAAAATGTCATGAACAAGTGTTATTTTCTTGATTTTAATTAAAAAATGACTCTTTCATTTTGTACCTTGATTTTTTTCTTCCAATATAAATCCAAACTGAAATCAGATATATTAAAAAATAGCAGAAATTTTCATGTGTAACGAATATAGAAGGCAGCCTTCTATACGGAAAAATCCGGCCGGCAGCCTGTCTCAACAGGCAAGTTCTTGTCTTATTTCAACGCCCCCCTCAGATCGACTCAGATAAAAACTGGGAAGCTACTTATTAGGATCTGTACCTAGGTAGCCTCGGCCACAGGTGTTTAAACTCACTCTTCACTGGAACTGGAGTCATCACTGGCGATGCCCGCTTCAAGCTCGACAGGGACCGTATGGTACTGTTTTGTCCGTTCCTTTGGTTCTTGTGGAGCTATATATTCAGATATTCATGGTTATCCGGGGCGAAACACACCCGTCGGTGCAGTTGACGAATTCAGCGACCTTTAAACCACTTGAGGTTTTCAGTGGACCCCTGGAGCCTCAAAACTGCGTATTCATATCCTCCTTGGTTTCCACCTAGGGGCGCCTAAAGCCACGTCTATATACCATGATGCCGGATTAGCAGCCCGGATTTGTGGCCCGGTCTGTCTGGCAGTGTTTAAATGACATCGTTCTGCTGTCCGGCGTTGGGGCCCCTGTTGATAGCAGATTTTTGTACCATCTCTCCAGGACGGCGCGTGGAATGTGAGTTGCTGAGTATTCCTGTCGACTCAGATAAGTCTTAGCTCTTGGTCTCGACCGACAGGTTATTGGCCTCTTGGATCACCTCTACGCTTCGGGGCGTTTAACTGTGTTAAGGCAGCCTCAAGCTGCCAGGTCTGAGTGCCCTTTCCTTCTAGCACACTGTCTTATTTGACCGAACGGTTCATCTCACATATGAGAGGTAAACACTTTTCGAGTAATTATGCTCCCATTGTTGCTTTTCCGAATTACAAAATTAACCTATGTTTAACATAATATGTAACTGCACTACCTTCTTTTTTATATAGGATAAAAATAACAACAAGCAATCACCAAAAAAATCACAAAAAAGATAAATGTTGCACAAATTAATACGACTCCAACAGTAGACGCAAAAGAAGGATTGACAGTTTGTCGAACGCGTCTACCCTTACATATGCATCGGCATCACGTATTTTCGTTCAGATATAATTACAAGATCAGCTGAGCTTATGTCAAAAACTGCAAAAATAATTAACTGATAAAACTCGAAACGATATAAATAGTTATAGATCGTATGCATGAACTGCAGTTATTGCAAACTTTTGGAGAAAATGTAGCATTGCCGGTTGAAACTCCAAACTATATCGTTGTCAACAACATAGCGGTGTGTAGAAAAGAATTTTGGGTGTATCCCTAGATATCAGCCCTAGAGCATTTTTTGTGGCCTGTTGTAATTACAGTTTGAACCTTGTCGTAAAGGACGCTAACAACAACACTTTATTAGATACTTAAATTAATTTGTTTTTAATTTTAAGATAATAAATAGTGTTAAGCAATAGTAACTCTACAACCAAAAAATTGACACACCAAGAAGGAATCATCCAATGCTTTGGAATTTCGTATGCCTAAATGTTTTTACCAAATATGCAAATAATTAAAGTTTGGTACAAATTGAATGAATAGTGGGATCTCCAGCGCATCGGAACTGCGAATCCAGCAGATGTATATAAAGAGCTGTTCTTGAGCTGTTGCATTGCGATTTAGGATACCTTTCAACGACTAAAACATTGCCTCGCCGCAGGATTCAAGCTCATTACGAGAAACTGTCAGAGTTTGAAAGAAGTCGTATTATTGGATTGAAAGAGGCAGGTTGGGCAAATTGGAGAATTGTTCATCATATGAGTCAAAACAATGCGACGATTAGAAGATGCTGGCAAGAATAGGAGGACAAAGGCAGATTTCAGCGTCATGATAGTAGCGGTCGACCTAAGGCCACAACATATCGGGAGGCCAGAGTGGTTGTCAAATCAGCTGTCACAGCTCCTGATTCATCGCTATCAAACATCAGACGTCTGTCCGCATACGAGTGTCCATCGTGACTGTTTACAGACAGCTGATAGAGCGAAATTCTACGCTCGTACCGACCGCTACGCCACCTGCCACACACTGTCGAGCCAGATTACAGTGGTGCTTGGCTCGATCAGGGGGGAATGATGCTGACTAGGGACATATAGTCTTTAGCGACGAATTCCGTTTTCCAACTGTAACATGACGATCATCGAAGACGTGTCTGGAGACGCCCAGAGCAGCATGCCGATCCTGCTTTCACTATTGCACACCACACAGCTGTAAACCAGGAGTTATGGTCTGGGGTGTCATTTTCCTTGATAGCCGGACCCCTTTGGTCGTCGTAGAGGCATACGTACAGAACAGCGGTACGTCAATGACATTCTGAGACCTGTTTTGCTACCGTTCCTTTTGCAGTACCCTGGCCTTTTTTTTCAGCAAGATAATGCGGGACCACGTACGGCATGTGTTGCTATAACCTGTCTTGCAGCTTGTCAAACACTTCCTTGATCAACTACATCGCCAGATCTCTCTCGCACACAGCATGTCTGGGATATGATGGGAAGGCGACTGCATCTGTCAGGGAATGGTGATGACCTAGCCCGACAGTTGGAGCAAATTTGGCAAGAAATACCACAGGATACTATCCGGGAGCTTTATTAGTCTATGCCACACCGTGTGGCAGCTTGCATTCAGGCTACAGGTGGGTCAACACACTTATTGAGCTCGTTACGTTGTAACTATGTAACTCTGAAATAAACAATTCAGTTGTTCTGAACTTTTAATCATTTTCTATTCTGTACATAATCTTCCTATCTACCAATTTTTTTTCTCCATCTGAGAACTCCTTCTTAGTGCGTCGATTTTTTTGTTATAGAGTGTATTTGGTATCCAATGAGTTTAATGTATTATTTCTCTTTGCTTGCAGTGTTACTTTTTTATAACATAAATATATGTATAATTATTCAATAAATATGTCTGAGTGTGGGTTTTAACGAAACGCAAAATGTTTGCACATTTAGACAAACAGAAAGCTAAAATGTACTTTTTTTTGGTTTCTCATATTATGTTAAATACTGCTTCATTTTCAGTGTTAACCATAAGCAGTTTCCCTTTAATATCGTCATTGCATAAACGCACTCGCTAGTGATGGGCAACTTCGGTACTTTCTTGTACCCGGTACGAGAGTAACGGGTACAGACAAGTACCCGGTACAAAATACCCGTTACTCAAGTAACCGTTACTTTGAAAAGTACCGAAAACCGATTTCAAGTACCGAGTAAACAAGTAACGATTTAGAGTACCGAAGTAACGAAATACCGGAGTAACGGTTTGCTGTACCGAAGTGCCCTAGTAACGATTTGAAGTACCGAAATACGCAGCTAACGATTTTGCGCACTGAAGGAATTCTGCCACGTCACCACGTGTTTGATTTTATCTGTGCGGAGTAAGATTTTGAATATCAGAAAACATGTCAACTGCGGAAGTGTCTGAGGAGCAGGAGAGAGCGGCGGGTTGTTTCTGGTGTTGGGTTTGTGTAGATTGTCTTTGATGGCCAGTGGGGGTTGGGAGGATTGGCGCGGGAAGTGGATGGATGGAAACATTTTCCCTTTCGGTAATGTCTTGTGTGCAGGTGCAGCAAAATCGATGGGTGCTCTATTAATTTCGTGAAAGGGGTTGTCCATAGATGATGTCAAGCTTGGGGGGGGGGTTAGTGAAATTGGGACAGTTTGTGACAAGGCGGAGAAGGGGGTAACAAGAAGTGTGGCATCATATTTTGATTAAAATAAAAATGTTTAAAATCAGCAGATTGAATTTTGAAGTTATTTTAAAATTACCAAAATTTGAAGGTATTTCCTTAATTGGGGCGAAAGCAACTTTCATGTGATTTTTTTTTTACTTACATTCCTTTCTTTCCAAAAAAAAAGGCATTCAGAGTAGGTTTTGAGAGTAGGGTAGCGGTAGAAATTGTAATTTTATTGCTATTGTGTATTAATTATGTTTTTTGCTGTAAACTTTTCTCTTATTTCGTACAAAATAAGTGCACGAGTCATTATTATTGTTATATTTACAGATGTGATTAAAACATATAGTTTAAATTTAAAAATAAAGTCTGAAATATGATCTATAATGTAGTGCTACGTTTTTGAACTGCAAGTATAAGTTTACGTAATATTGCGTGACATGTGGCAAAGGGGATATGTTGAAGTGTGACACTTTGTGACAAAGAGGGGTAGGGGGTCCAAAATGTTGCAGAAAAGTGTGACATCATTTATGGACAGTCCCAAATGAGCATAGTTGCGTACTTGAAAAACGTCGGAAGATTTTCTTTGTATGATATTGAAGGAAGGGAGAGTACACTATGTTTTTTTCGGCTGTGTTGTGTTGTGTTGTTGGAGGGAAACAAAGGAAAAAATCGGAAAATAGAAATTTTGATGCAACACTATACTATGAGTAAAAATGTCGCAATAAATTTAAAATAGAAAATTAACTATAACTAGCTGTGTAGCAACTCGATAGGATGCAGTTTCCTAAGTAAATATCAGAAATTTAATGATCAATCTGTTTTAACATGATATTTTTTATTTATACGGATAAATAGCATACCACAGAAGTCGTTTAATACCTTCAGTTCGGTAGTAAAGGGCATAGGGGTGCGTAGGGTCTAGAAATTAAAATGATCACAAACCTTTATTCCCCTTATAGATTTCGCAAATAGAACCAGATACTACTGTCCTCGCACCAAAACCGAAGTGAGCTGAACCCTCATTGATCCTCCAGTAATGAATACCGAAATACCGAGAAGAGACGCATATTTTCTTTACAAAGTAGCGAATACCGAAAAACACCCGTTTCGGTACAGAAGTAACGAATACCGAAAAGTACCCGTTTCGGTACAGAAGTAACTAATACCGAAAAGTACCGATTTCGGTACCTGAAGTAACGGGTACTTGGATGTACAGATTTTCAGTACCCGTTACAACTTAGTACCCGTTACAAAATACCCGGTTCGGTAGTACCGACTCATCACTAGCACTCGCTAGGTATTTGCACGACGGCGCCGATTAGGTTTGAAGCGGGCCTGATTAGATATTGGTCTCACACTGATTATAGCTGGAAGTGGAGGAGAAATTATCAACTACCTCTTTTTCGCGTAACTTTTTTATAAATAATAACTAGTAAAATACATAATCTTTTATATTTTTACAGTAAGAATCGAAAACGGAAAGAGTTTTGTGTGGTTATAGAGATGGAATTGAAAAAGCTTCTTGTTACATAGGAATATAAGAATTTTACTTCTGCTACCTCCTCTTTAGAAATGTCTTTTGATATGGAAAAGATTAAAATCTCATTTTTTTTTCAAAGGTTTTATCCAACTTAAACAGAGGTTTTTTTTTTTTTTTTTTTTTTTTATTCTTGTGTTTTTATCTGGTGCATTAAATTATTAGCCTTAATTGCTCATGGTAGTCTCGAATTCTTTAAAGGAATGTCTTTAATTTTTGCAAAAATTAATTTAGCTTGCGGATATAAATAATAAATGTACAATAGATATTATGTATAAAAAGTGTCTGAAATAATAAAGTCTATAATCTGATAAAAACAAGTTTTATTTATTTATTTACTTATTTTTGAAAAATGACTTATTTATTTTTCTGAGAAATTTTCATAGTATTATTTAAACTTAATAAATATTTATTTGAAGATAAATTTATTTTCATTGTTTCGTTTGTACTTTATTTATTTACTAAGGGAAGTACCCGATGCCAGTTCAGTTAGACTGAGACGAAGGATTTAACAGCAGAGAAAACGATACCTCTATAACCTTTCTCTAATTATTGATCTTTGGTGTAATAGAATCGGGTGAGAGTGGTTTCTTCTGTTATGAGGTATTTTCATTAATAGAAGACAATCCACTTTAATGCATTTTTATTGTAAAGCTGTGCGATATACAATGTTTCGAGTTTTACCACCAGGAGCGAAAATGCACAAATTCTTTCCAGTTCCTACTGTTGAACATATGCTACGTACAATTGATCATGTGACAAGCAAAGAGTTCCCAGGTGAATACCAGCAACTTCAAGCGATTGACCTTGAGTTTTAATTGTTAGACATTGCAAAAGCAAGATGCACTACAAACTGAAGACACTTGAATTGAAACAGCAGATCATAAGGAACTATGGGAATTCGTGGTATGAATACATTATCTCCTTTTGGCAGTTTTACTCATGACATCATTTGAAAGTTCGTATAATAGTATATTACACGTCATACGGAATATGATGCGTCATTGTAATGCATATAAAATGCCAAAGAAACAAATTAATATTCAATACATATACCGCAACTGACTACGTAATCATGGAATCATATGGTATATATACGCATATCGCATATGGAATTGCCATTTGGGTCAGCAAAAATAAAAACAAATACATCATTATTTTGAGCAAAAAATACGATTCATAGTCATATGTTTTTCCATCTGACGGGATATGAACCCACATAAAAATTTTGATAGCAATAAACTAATTCTCTGTCATTATATCAGAATTGTCGCTGATATCAACACTGTCACCACTCGGAAACATGGGGGCAAAAATTAGCGTTTTAAGCGTTTTTAATTAATATCTCTGGCGTTAGCTTTTTTTTTAAACAAGTGGACGTCGACCTTTTTCAGGACCCAGAAAAGAATTGTAAAAAGTTTGGTGACCATATATATAGTAGTGACTGAGTTATTAGCGAACAAACACACAAAGAGACTTCCTTCTCTCTATATATATATATTTATTTATTTATTTATTCTTTAGGCTAATTTCACTTTCAAGAAATAAGGTAGCTTTGCATTAACAATATCTTCAGCTCCAATCGAGCTACTCGAAACTTATAATTCTTAATAAACTATACGGATCATTTTCTAACATAATAAACCAATTTCCTTCCTAGTTTGGAGTAATAATTTCGGAAACAAACAAGAAACTCTACGAAGATAACCTTCAAACGGATTTCACAGCTATTTTATTAAACTTTGCTACCTAATTTTGTTATTATTTAATATTTATTGCTTACTTCTAACAGCACATTCCCTCCTACTTTCTTGAAGTTCAGATTTTAGTGTAAGATTACTATTTTAAAGTTCGATTTAATTAAATTTATATCTGCCCACTACGAATTTCTTGTAAGAATATACAAATTGTTATTCGGTTTGTATCTTCATATTTCGTGAGGAAATGTGTTATAGTGCAACTTTAATTAAATAAGTTTCTTTCTTTTTCTTGTATAAAATCTCAGCAAATTTCTTAAGAAGCACAAATATATGCGTTTATAAGATTAAAACTTTTTTTCCCAGCAAGTTTACTTAAACAAACTAGAGAGTCTTAGCATTCATTGCTCGTAAGGCTGCTATTAGCAAAGGGAAAAAATGGCCTGTGACAGCAAGCTTATAAGATTAAGTTGCCTTTTTTATTTTCGATATTTTACAAATCCTCTTTCTTCAAGTGGAGCTCATCGGTATCATTGTAATCTTGTTTATCTGCTTAGCTCTTAAGGCAAAATAAAATGATCTGATAATTCAGTTTAAATACAGCTTGAAAAGAGTAGTTTTCTACCACTGTGATTCAGACTTTTTCCTTTTTAAAGAAAGTTTTTGTCTTAGACAAAACTGAGTTAATATATCGATGATCTTCTGAAAAAATACACCTTTTTCAACAATTTTAAAATCTCTCAGTTGAAAATGTTTCTGAGCTACAATTGTATGCAATTTAGACGACTATTCTTCTCTTTTTTCATTTAAAACCAAGCTTAAATGCGCAGTTCCTCCATGCTTTATGTTCAATAAAGCTGAATTTACAGATAAATAGGCTAAGTGATACGCTATTTATTTTGTACACGTTTTTATTTGTCATAATATTAGTATCAAATTCTATGATTAATTGTTTTGAAATTTAGAACAAGGGATTATGGAAAAGTCGTACCTTTCAATTTTTCAAAAAATTGTGAAAATCCTAAAATGGCTACTGATGGAAAAATATTTCAGTGGATGACAACTACAAACGATATCTTTCTTAAAATTTCAGTTACAGCCCATTTCCCCCTTCCACCATCTGCTCTGAACGTTTTTAAACTAAACTGCGTGAAATGTTTAGATATACATCGATCTCGCGAGTGTAAATTTAAAATAATACAGAAATCAGGTTTCAAAGGCACTGCTCAGTTTACCTATCTCTGTACTGCCACTTCTAATTATAACAACATTAACTTGAAATTGGCAACAGATTATTTCTAGCTAATAGATGTTATCCTGGTTTAAGAAATTTATTAATGTTTAAATTATTAATCTTCAAGACAATAATAAATCTTTATACAGCTCTTCTTAGATCTGTCATATTGTACGGTAACGAATGCTGATCTTTAACGAAAACAGGTGAAGAAAGACTCCTGTCTTTGAAAGAAAAGTACTCCAAAAAATACACTGGTGAAATAAATTAAGAGAATTTGCATATTTTATCGAACTGCATGAAAAGAACTGAACTGAAGGAAAAATCACTGCTTCTAGATAAAAATGCAAGTCTTGTACGTCAAATACGTAAGCGTTACAGGTGTGTGTAAGCGGAGCCAGCAGAAAAACTGGCTTTATAAGCGCATGGAGGGTAAGACGATTTGCGTTCGCTAGCACACCTCGGCGAATTTCTGGTTGTTATCTTGCAACAATCGGTTAAATTCACATCGGAATAGTAAAAATAAGCAACCACCAACGTTTAGATGATGGAATGAGGAGGCAAATTGTTGGGAGGCTAGAGGCAGACCAATCGCAAGTCCAGATATGCAGAGTGTTTATTTTAACACCCAGCGTCGGTGTGTATAACCTATGGAAACAGTTTCAGGATACTGCATCTATCGAGATAAAAAGCTTGGGCACGGTCGTCTAAGAGCCACGACAGCCAGAGAATATCGCTATTTGTCCATTTTAGTCAGGAGTAACAGAGAGGCTACAGCTTCTCAGCTCTCTCGCAATGTGTATGCAGCCAGAGGAACCCGTGTAACAAGGATGACTGTTTCCAAAAGATTGAATGAGAGAGGGTAAATTGTCAGAAAACCGGCTGTTTGCGTCCCACTCACGTCTACTGACAGGAGAGTCTGATTTGCATGGTGCAGGCAACATAGTGATTGGAGTACGGAGCAGTGGGCGACCGTTCTTTTCATCGACGAGTCCCGTTTTAGCCTAAACACCCATTCTAGCCATACGTTCATGTGGAGAGAGCCAGGGTCCCGCTAACTACCCTCCAATGCCCGCGAAATCAACAATTATGGCGGTGGTGGTGTAATGATCCGGGCAGGCATCATGTTGGATGACAGCACACCTCTCCACGTCTCTGACAGAGGCTCTGTGACTGGTGTGAGGTACAGGGATGAGGTTTTGGAGCCCTATGTTCTCCTTTTCCGGGGTCCCAAGTACATCTTACAGGACGATAACGCTAGGCCACATAGAGCTCTTCTGGTCGACGAATTTCTCGAGATAGAGGATATTCGCTGGATGGATTAACCAGCCAGGTCTCCAGACCTGAACTCTATAGAGCATGTCTGGGACGTTCTGAGGAGGGCAATTGCAACTTGCAACCCCCTCCGAGAACCATCCAGGAACTGAAAACAGCGTTGCTGAATGAGTGGGACCAATTGCCACAGTCACTGATAAACTGCCTTATTTCCAGTATGACATCACGCTGCGAGACCTGTATGGCTGTAAGAGCGGACCATACCCGCCATTAACCCATTTCTTCTGTGTCTTTTGCAACCACTGTTTCAGACGTTCAGACTCCCATGAGTGTTACACACGAACGTGTGTGTCTATTATAACTGTTAAATGTTTATTTCGTTTGTATTATATCAACCTATGTTCACACCGAATTTTATTAAAATCTGTCCAGTAGTTCTGGAGATCGAATTAGTTCTGGAGATCAAATATGAAAATTCTATATCTGTGTATATGTTCCATTTACAGAAAACAATAAATGGAGAATTTTGTTTAACTCTGAAATCTACACAAGATACAAACAGCCTAATATTGTCCGATTCATCAAATACTATTGTATCAGGTGGCTTAGACATAGTATTTTTCGATGCGAGAACTTGAAACCTGTCAAACAGGTAGCCTTTGCAAGTGTAGAGTGTACTAGGAAAAGCGGCAAACCTTGCACAAGGTGAATAGATCTGTGGAGGCAGATCTGAAGACTTTAAAAAATCAGTCGTTGGCTAACGTAGTGACTGATAAGATCTGTAGGAGGAAACTTGTTGAGATGATCCTGGCCTATAATGGGCTATAGTGCAACTGAAGAACAAGAAGAAATTATGTTGTACCAATTTCCAGATATAATATTCTGAAAATTACCCTGTTGCCCAAATGCTCACCTGAAAGAAAGAGAAAATATTTCTTAACAGCCCATCCAGAATTTCGAGCCTTTCTGAGAAAAAGACTCCGTTCCATGAGGTATGGTCGTGCACTAAAAGCTCACAACGATGATAAAAGACGATCCTTGGAAAAATTATCTAGCATCGGCTCTGAATAAATTTAATGTTAATTGCCATTAACTCTGATGCTTTCAAAATGGAAAAGTTTCGTTATAAAATTTGAAAACTATCGTCCTTATGCCTGCTGAAGTACTGCGCTGTGTAAGACCTGGGTTATAACTTTTTTCTGCCAAGAACACATAAGTAGGTATTTGAAGTTTACGGTTTCCTCAGGCTGGATAATAGTTTCAAATTTTCGATATCTTATTAAATATTATTATATCATAGTTTTCAAAGTTTGTTTCATAGATTAGCAAACAATGTTACATGTATATTGGGAATTGTGAGTAGTTTTGCTGTCGTGGTGAATTGTGAAAATCTAAGTAAGTTCCGGATTGTTGTAATACACAAAACGTTTAAAACTTTCATGAAACATATGGTAATCTTGCAGTACCGTTACTTCATTTGAATCAGGGACACAACTAGACATAACTAGTGGGTTATCAATGAAATATTTCCAATTATCAGCTGTCGTAAGTTGTCTTGATTTGAAATCAAACAATAAATATCCCTCAAGCTCAAAGCGATCTTATTTACTTCAGTTAAATGATGTCTCCATATCTTTAGGGGACTGTTTACCTTTTTTGTTCATTATAATGTACAATATATTTACATTAAAATGCATTTACATAAAATATTACAATCAATATTCGTATTCAATTAAATTAAAACTTTGCTTTTGCAATTTCTTATAATAAATATAGCATAGAAATACGTAAAACATTCTAGAGATTTAGCAGTTTTCATTGTTGAAGCAAGCCAAATAACTATTTCTTTGACGAGTCTTAACGCTTTCTCTTATATTAACGGGCATTATTGGTTAACACTAACATATTTGATTATTTGTTATTAGATATATACACGTCTTCATTTAGAAAAGTTGTCTCAAACTCAAATTGCATACGTGCCGAATACTTGATCTGAAAGTAATTGACCGGGATAGGAACAATGTTTTAACAAAACTTTAAAATGTTTTCTGGAAACCCCCCCCCAAAAAAAAAATTCAATTTGACTTACTGAATGCTCATCAGAAACTTTATAAACAATAACAAGTATGACACAAAAGGAAAAAAATTCAAATTTGCATTTATTTTCTCTCTGAAATCCGAAGGTTGGTACCTGAAAGAAATTTCCTTTGGTTATACTTTATAATTCAAACGTATAGACAGATAACTATTAATTATTTCAGTTAATTTCAATATGTTGAATTCACTCAAAAAGCTCATTTTTAACCTTAAACAGAAAGCCAGAAATTTCATAATAGTGAGGCGCCACCGGCTTTAGGCTGGCAAATTAAATTTATTGACTGGGGTAGAGTGGAAAATGTCCAATGTGGAAATTCTCCGACCTTATTCTAGTCACGTGTCTTGTCGTACAAGAATGGAGTGACAGAGATAAAGCCCGCAACCTATTCATTCTATCCTTTTTCCTCCAATAACAGTCACGCTCATATGCCCAGTTAGTATCTTTATGTCTGTAAAATTATAAGCGTCGTATTTGCAACAAGCACAAAATTGAGATGTACTCGTGGCCCGCCAAAAATTACTTCTGGAAGAGCATGCGGCTCGCTGGCGGCAAGCTTGAGATTACTGATTCATAAGTTGATGGCATGAATCAAAATGCAGCATTCATAACCGATTAAACACCTTTTATTCGAGAAATGCTTATTATCTAGCATAAGCTTGCTTCCGAATCAAGGTTCCTAATTCGGATAAGATCGTTTTGGATAAGCATAGTTCAGATTTGTTCCTATTACCTAATTCTGAGTTTTGGTTCCCAAATTGAAAATCGTTATTAGCTGAAGCGTCATATAAGTATCTGCGTCATGAACATTATACACGACTTATAGAAATAGATTAATATAGAAATTTAATATAATAATTTATATAGAATATATAATATATAGAATTTATATAGAATATAGAATACATAGTAATTTATATAGAAATAGATTAATTTTAAATGATGTAGTTTAGAAGGATTTACTATTAAGTAATTACTGTTTTTAAGACAGAATGGGGAAATAACAAAATAAAAATACAGAATTAAGAGACTGTTGCGAAATATTGTATTTCACATACATACATGCATTTATATGTACATATATATATAGCTATATATGTAATCTGGATCATAAAATATCTGCAAGAAAATGATACGGTCACAAAAATTCAGCGCTAGAAAGCGTATGAGATTTACTCATACTCATGCATTGTCTCATTGCAAATGCTACTACAAAGTTTTTCATATTAAAAAAAAAAAAATCTGAAAGCTTTCAGATTTTGCATTACGCCCAAAGTGGCATTTCTTTAACGTTTATGTGTTACCTTTATTTATTAAATATCATGTTCTTGGCACGTAAACCATAAAATTCAATTCAACAGCAATATCTCAAAATAATTTTAAAATGAACATATCTTTAGAATTTCCGATACACAGTCTCGCGCACTGGAAATAAAAAGGTTTTCTTTTCCCGTACAATGTTGCCATTCCTCGCTTTGAAATTGTTGAGTTTGTTAGTTAAAGGTTTACAAAATATGAAATAGATAATAAAACAATTCCAAATTTGGGCTTTCAGATGCCTATATTCGGATGGAAACGTATGCTACTCAGCATTTGATGGCTCTAGGTACCGTTGTTTTATGACAATGCGAGAAACATATATACATTTATGCAGATTCTTCATTATTTAGTTTCTTTAAATATAATACAGAGTTGTAATATTTGGTGGCAACAGTTTGAAAAGTGAATCAACGCAGAAAGTGAATCGACGCAAAATGCCAAAACGAAATTAATAGCCCTTCTGGGCTAACGCCCTTTGGGATAAAAAATATTTTCTTGTCAGTATATGCTCATTATGTTGCGCGTGTAAATTCGCATGTTTCTACCCCTATATGCAAACAATAGTAATGAGATCCGTAGGAAGATGTACTGCAAGCACATTTAAAACTTTAATATTCTCGTTTTTTTATTTTATTTATTTTTTTAATATTTCATGAAAAGGCAAAAATAATGAGAAACTACTGAACATTTGAAAAGTTTCTTCTTCTGAAAACGATAACTTATAAACTTTATCTGAAAAATGAGCGGGTCGAAATGACTTAGAGAAATTTTAACTTTCACAATTAATTTAACGATTTAAGTATTTTATTCCGCTAGCTAGTGAAAAATAAATAAATAAAGTAAGCATTAAAAATCTCGGAATCTCATTCAGGAAAGTTCTTGGTGATAATATTTATGCTACCCTTCAAGATAAAAAAGAAGAAATGTAAGACGGGTTTAAAAATATTCCCATCAGAGTAACGAAATTAGAAATAATCTTAGCTTAAAGTGTTCGACATATTTTATTAACGCTCGCTTGAACTCAAAAGACGGACGAAAACATTCTCGACGTCATTTCCGGCCATTTAATTTTTCCAGAAACCGCGCAGAGGGAGAGAATGAAATAAAGTAAAATAATTGCGAAAATAAACAAAAAACAATCTAAAACTATTTCCCTATACTCCTCATAATTTTCTAGATCAAGTTTCCAGACGCATCGAGAGAAAAAAGTCGGTCGAAAAATCCCTTCTAGAAGAAGAGAAATGACGAACGACTTTTTATTTTTACTTTTATTTTTTTTCTTATTTTTTTTTTTACTCCTCTTCTGCTATTACTTTCGCCCAGCGCGTCCGGAAACAAGTGGCCAAGAGACGAAGGGGGGCAGAAGTAAAAAAAAGCGAGTTTGCAGCGCCATCAAACGGACAAAGTCATAATTAAAAGCAATGCTTTTGTTTATGGGTGCATTTTTTTCGGCTGTCAGCAAACAAAAAACAAATAAAAAAGTAACAATGATTCAACCGATAAAAAAATCGCACATTGGGCATTTAAAATTGAGGGATACTGTATAAATTTTAAGATTTTTCAAATGCTTGCATACTAATGCCGTGTTGGATACGTATTTCGTTCTGTAATAGAACAAACATGTTTCGTGAAAATCGATTTCTCTGTGTTAATTAATGTAAATTTATAAAATAATTAAGAAAGAGTTTCTTTTTTTCCTGATTCCCAATTTAAAATTTTAAGTAGATTTAAAAAGCATTTTAAATCAAAAGTGGCTGTACGAAAATTTTCCTGTTAATGTAATGAATATTTTACTAATTTTATTAAATGTGGTAGAGAACAGTAAAAAAAATTAATTTTGCATTAACAAAATTCTTCTTCCTTCAGCATTGGAATCGTTTTCTTGAAACTGGCAAAACTGACGCGTATACATATTACGCATGGAAAAACCACGAAAACACCAATGCAACCACTCTGTTGGCCTGGAATCGAACCCAGGTCGAATCTACCAGTATTCAGCGATTTTACCGGTGGCCTCGGGTGCTCCCTTAACTCTCGGAAACGTATTTACATACTGTAGCATGCGCTTTTGAACGAATCAGTAGTAAGACTTCAAAACTGTGTTTTCTGGAAACTTCTAGAAAGTCATCAAATCGATGAGAAATCGTCAAATGGCGTCAAGGGAGTCAGAAACGAATTTTCCCCTATCTCGCGTTCTACTTGATCTATTTTTACAATTCAAATGCGTTTGCACTCAAAATCGATGGATCTTGGATCTTGATTTTGTTCCTGGCAGTCAACTACTAAAGAGTTATTACCAGTACAACCAATGGCCATTAACAGTTTAGGATTAAATTAAAGGCTTTAAACACCACGCACAGATGTGAGGTCAATAATTCATTTTATATACTCATTAGTTAATAATTTTACTAATTCATAAACAATTAAATATAGAATTTGATGTGCATGCTATATGCATGGCGTCCGGAGGTGAGAGGAAGTGAGGCAAGGCAATGCAAGTCACATGACGTGTGCACGTAATGTGATTGGTTCTTCAGTCCTATGAGGAGATTTAAGTGAAATAACTTTTTAAATATGAAATACGCATTTGAAGATGAGAAATGTACAATAATAGCTAGTGGATATGATCCTTTAGCTTCTTCAGCAATTTGAATGACTTATTGATATGTTAAATATCAGAAATCATTAGATAATTGAGAAGATGGGCGGAGACATCACGTGAAGTGCTGTGTCCAATCAGTGAAGACTTTCGGGAGTTTGAAAATTTCTCGAAGTTAACGATTAGTACTGTACAAGTGATTAGTAAAAATAGTAAATAAGTAAATAAAACTTGAAACTTTCTTGGTTAAATAATAAGAAAGCGAAAAACAAAGTCCTATCTTTGCAAAGATTATTAGTACAAGTACATCTTTGCAAGTAGAATATATACACACACAATCTTGAGTAATACTAATGATGTTAAGTTTACGATAAATAATATAGTACAATATATACATCACCACCGTAACGCATTATGGTGGATAGTTCGAAGTCTTTTAACAGTATATTCTTCAGTAGGATCATACTCTGTGAGGCTTCTGAGCTGTATATGGAGAATTTTTCATCTTTTCAAAGAAATTATGTGCACTTATGAGAATTTGATCATGTATGGGATAGATATTGAGATCATTATGAATTTCAGCATTTCTAACATACCATGGTGCGTTTACTATATTTCTGAAGATTTATTTTGTAGAACATTAATCTTTTGCCTTTCAGTTTTACTGGCAGTAGCCCAGACAGGGACCGCATATAGGATGATTAGCCGAATGAGAGTAACATAGTATAAGGTTCTCTTCGTTCGAAGATTTAATTTTGACTTTCTGTCTATTAAGGAGTAGATGGACATGAAAGCAGCATTTGTCTTATTCAATATATACTGTATATGGGTCTTGAAGTTGAGAGCTTTATCAATGTGGACTCAAGATCTAAAATTCTATATAAGAAATAAACACTTAAATACAAAACGGTGCCCCAAAAATTTTAGTCAAAATTTTACTCAAAAAAAAAAAAAAACTCAAAATAAAACCTTAAATTATTATCCTAAATAACAAATAAACGATAACTAAGTAAAACATACACAAATCTGTAACCATACAGATTTGCAACCAATCTGTTTTTACGTTTAAACGTTTACGTAGTTTAAACGTGCTTTAATATTTAGGAAGATTTACAAGATTAATTAAACTATTGGTATAAACCTTAGTAACTCTGTTGAACGATGTTGCTGACAAATATATAGTGTTTTAACTAATTTGTTTTGTTATCCTGGTGACAAAAAGGATTGTAAAAATATTTATAAATAAAATATTTTAAATTTTCACAGTCGATTAACAAGAACTTGTAGAGACATTAGGTTATTTCGAAGCAGGAGATATGAAAAATAAGCAACGCCTCCGCCGGGAATCGAATCACGGACCTCTCGGTTACACGTCGAGCATGCAGACCTCTACACCACGAAGGCATGCGAAGACGATGGGAGAAATACCTTACATATTGCCCCTTTTTAAAGGGCAACTGGGGTTTTGGGGACCTAATCGCCAAATCCCGGTGGTGGAGAATCATCACCCACCACCTTTTTAGTTCGGGTGCCAGTGTAGAGACATTAGGTTATTTCGAAGCAGGAGACATGAAAAATGAGCAACGTCTTCGCCAAGAATCGAACCACGGACCTCTCGGTTACGCATTGAGCATGCAGACCACTACACCACGAAGGCATGCGAAGAAGACCGAAAAAATACCTTACAAACTTATTTTGTCAGAACAGGCATTTTTATTTAGTCAAGATTCTAATATTGTATCAAAGCATTGATACTCAGTAGAAGAAATAAGAATTGAAAATTAGTGCTATAAAATTTTAGAGAAAGAGACTTTATTGTTTTTTATTTCGATACCATTGTATATGTTGTACGAACGCACGTCCACTTTTTAAGAAGAAGCTTTAGAATATTCAAAGATACAAACTCAGAACACTCATTTTTACTTTGCGAAGATTGTAAAATTGTATCAAAACGTTAATAGTCAATAGAAGAAAGAATTCAAAGCTATTGCTATAAATTTTCGAAGAAAGAAGAAAATTTTAATTTATTGTTTTTTATTTTGATGCCACCGTGCATATTGCAAGAAGGTAAGACCACCTTTTAATAAGAGGTTTTAGAATATCCAAACCTACAAAATCAAACACTGAGTTTCGCCAGTGTTATTACAAAAATAATTCTTCTAACGGGGTTCGTAATGAATAAAAGTTTGTAAATATTTTTTCTCTTGTTCGTTTAATAGACAGCACACACAAATGTTTAGTGTGCTGTACGAAAATATATTCATTTAGCAATTAATAAAAAGAGAAAAATCCTAACTATGAACACTAATTAAATAATACCTTCAGCTGTCTTTTTAAAAATTTCTTGACAAAGGTTCTTCTAAAGGTTCCATCTGAAAACGCAGCTAACACTGATTATTTAATCCGGAGGGAGTTTAAATAGTAACCTAGATTTAATCCTGTTTTAGTTATTTGATTATGGCAAAGCACTCGAAGGCTATCTGCCGAAGAGGAGGCATGCCTTCGTAGAGGACTTTCTAAGGGAAACTGGCTCGTATACACATTTCACATGAAGAAAAACACGAAAACGTCCACACAATCAGTGCGTTCACCGGGGTTGAAACCCCGAACCAAACTACCAGTGTTCAGCGACTTTACTGATCGGTCCCTGGTGGATTTTTTGAATTACCTCCTGCTTCGCTGTCAGTCCTGTTTCTGGTGAATGAATGGTATTCGTATTTAATTTAAAGGAAGGAAAACATATTTTATGCTCAATAAACAGTCCTTTCCAAAATTTAGTGTCATTCACCTCGCACATGGAAATAAAACTTTCTGCTTGAAATTTTTTGAATGCAAAATCATTTGCATTTCTTTACAAAAATAAATGGTATCCAACTCTTACGGTTTTGCTTGTAAACAATGGTTTATTTGTAACCGCCTAAAATGCTTACCTGTAGAGGTTAGGGCATTCTGCTGTGATACTGAACAGCACATATCCGAATCGCCGCGAAAGCATGGATGTTTGTATAGTGCCCGCGCGAGATGGGGGCACTCTGAATATGCGGCGTACTGGAAGTCCTCTTGAGAGGTTAGTGGTAGGAGAAGTTGGTCAATAAACGGTCTTTTCCAAATCTTAGTGTCATTCACCTCGCACTTGAAAATAAAACTTTCTGCTTGAAATTTTTTTCAATGCAAAATCATTTTCATTCTTTACAGGAATAAATGGCATCCAACTCATCCGGTTTTGCTTGTAAACAATGGTTTATTTGTAGCTGCTCAGAGGGTTTATCTTTAGTGGTTACGGGATCCTACTGTGATACTGAAGAGCCCATATCCCAATCCCGGAGAAAGCGTGGATGTGTGCAAATATATAGTGGCCGTGCGACATGGTGGTACTATGAATACGCGGCGTACCGAAAGTCTTCTCGAGAGGTTAGTGGTAGGGGAAGAGGAGGGTGAGATCCTTAGACTCATCTCCCAGGGGTCCTCTCCATCAGAACTGAGCGAAGTCGTACTGTCACTTGTAAGGTGCTCAAGGCTCGTGCTAACGACAGGCGCAATCTCGCACTCCTTGCCACGATGAATTTCGTGGGTTTGTTCTGGTGTTATTATCAGACTAGTGAGATAAGTCACAACAACAACAGGTTTACCTCCTTATTTCCTAATATACTGTATTGTTTGAGTTACAGAAGGTATTTCGTTTGTTGAATAAATATTAATGAAAATGTGCGCAATTTTTTTTTATTTCAGTGTTTCTTCGTTTTTAATTGTTTTATTATACTATATTTATTTTTACTTAGTTATTATTACATATTATTTGTATTACTGTATATATTGCATTACTATATGTTATCTACACCCAAAGTTTTTTTTTATGGTGGGCAATAGCCTTTTTAGGCTTCCGCCACTACTAAAGCCAGTAGTGGTGGTCATTTTATTATGGAGGCACCTAATAGGCAGCCACCGTTACCTTCTATGAGGGACAGACAAATTTACATCCATGCCATCTCCGCGATTTGAGCCCGGACCCTTCGGCATGGCATTGGTCTCCCCTAACCACTATACCGACTGGCCGCCCATACTCAAAAATAAACAGATTTAAAAATAAAAATGACTTTTCTCACTTTACATCACTATCCGATTCTTTTCTATTTATTTATTCATTTTTGCATGTATGTATGTGTGTGTTTGTATCAAAATTTCTTTAAATCCGAAAGTTTTTTAAAAAATTAAAATGCTAACCCCAACATACAATTTCAGACCAGCTGTTGGAATGTTCGAACTGTATTTAAATTCAAGAGGCATTGCTCTAGAATTCTGTAAATTCATGCGGAATTTATTATTACTCTCAAAATTAAGAACAAGACTCCTTACACTTTGATGTTCTCAAATAAATTCAAAATTTCACATTCAAAATTTTCTTCAAAAGAAATATCTTGGAGGGTAAATAGTAATAATAATAATAACAACAGTAATAACAATAATAACAAAAAAGTTAACATGAAAAGTCATATTTTCAACATCAGCACGATCACCCAGCTTTATTATGTAAATCTGAGGCGCTGAATTTTCCTATCAAATTACGATCCAATTTTTGCCGGGCAATAAACACTTCCGAATTGAGAATCAAATTAGAGCTTCCTTTTTTATGCTACTTATTCAACAACTCTGATTTGAACCGTGACAGTGCATAAAGAATTTCCAATCGTACTTTTAACTTATGCTGGGGCACGAGCACAGCCTCAGGCATCGGCTCGGCGAAAGACGCTAATGAGATTCTAGCGTCTGAATAACTTCATAATCAGATACAAACTCTTGAGAAAACGCATTTGGATTGTTAAATTTATCCGGCATCTACGGAATTTTCATTTCTTAGTTTTTTTCTTTAAGTTTTGAATATCAGAGAGTAAAATTTGAAAAGCAGATACTTCTCAACTTTGATTAAACGATTTTTAAACGAAGCGCAGTGAAGGTTTCAGAAGGACCAATCAGTATTTTCTATTAAGAAATTTCCTGGTTATTTTGAAAGGCACAGGGCAAACAAATATTTAAAGGAAGTCTCATTAAACGGATTTAATGTAGTATATAAAATATGAAGTTAAATAAGCGTATAGGTATCCTCTGCTGTACGAAATTTCCGTTTACTCCACTTGGCTTTTACAAGAGACATACATAAATACTTTGAACATAGGAAAGAAATCTCGAGATGTTTATTTTTATAGTAAAAGAGACAAAATATGAGCATAGCATTTAGCTTTAATTCTGAAAACCGATGAATGATATAAAGAAACTCACTTAAATATACATGTTACCGTTAAAGTATATAATAGAGTTATTTCATAGAATACCTAGTTATTCCATGAAGTAACTGATCGTGTCCGTTAAAGTGTGTAATATGTTAATAATTTGACACTTTAACTAGTTATTCTATGAAATAACTAGGTATTCTATAAATAAACTAATGATAGACAATTAAAATGGAAAAGAAGCAATTTATCTAATTTATGCAGCGTATAAATGGTATTTATGGAAACGTACCATAAAATCGTTTGTTACAACAAGGATTATTAAAATGACACTTGGAATTACAAAGAACATTTTTTTCTAAAACAAAAACGTTTTTTGTTGACACACTGGGTTTTACACGAACATTCCATATTGTTAAACGAAACGTAAATGTACCTTATACTAAAAAGCGAGATATATGATATAGATTATTTTACACTTTAACGGGCTGCAGATCGTTATTCTATGAAATAACTAGTTAAACCATGAAATACAAGACAGTTTTACACTTTAACGGACACGATCAGTTATTTCACGGAATAACTAGTTATTCTACAAAATAACGGATTTCATACTTTAACGGTAACATACATACAAAATGTCCCGGTTAAAAGTGAAGAGCAACTGGGCATGCTGTTGCATTTGAAGATCTTTACCTTAATCGGAAGAAAATTTCTACATCACACAGACACAGGAGATTTATTTAGAGCACCTACTTGTTTGGTGTATTGAATTGGATTAGATTAATTGATCACACAGATATAGGAAACTTATATAGAGCATCTGCTTGTTTGTTGTATTGGATTGCATTAGATTAATTGAATCACACAGACATAGGAAATTTATTTAGAGCAACGGAACGGCTTATGCAATCATTCAAATTTATTGAATTCGAACGTACATCTAACTATCAGTAACCGGATTCTTTTCAAATAGGCCACTTTTGGGCATTTCTTGATGCATTCATATGAAGAAGAGGTTACTGATACATTTTTATCCTGCAATATTCTATTCTACTTATCATACGAAATCAGCTTCTTTTGACTCAGGCTATCATATTATTATTTCCATACTACCAACCCCTAACAACTTCCTAGTATACTTAATGAAACTACAGTAAGCATACTAAAAGGCCGCCGTACCATTTGCTTGGTGCTTAATGAAATGCTAAATGTAACTGCATTTAAATTATAAATAGCTGCGTAGCTGTAGATAGTAACGATACTCTTAAGTTACTAGGACCGGATTCAGAAATGCGTGTATGTATGGATATGTGTCTCCGTGTGCATGTATATATATTCGTACCTCCGTATGTGTGCCTTTCTATATGGTTGTAAGAAAAAATGTCACCCGGAAAATAAGAAACGGAAATATAGGCATCGGAAAATTAGGAAAATAAGTCACCATTCTTTTGCAATGGGAAAAATAAGGGATGTTTAGAAATATTGCCAAGATGGGAGATAAAAGTTTTATCATAACAACCATACCTGCGGAATAGGGAAATCTTCTGACGATGATTGAAAGAAGATAAGCGAGCTGCTGGCCTGTCCGATGGTAAAAATAGAGGGTTGAAAAGCGGGTCATGGTCATTAGTGATTGTTCCCCTCGTACCCCATGTAGTTATAGTCTTAAGCTGTGGTTCAGGTGTGAAACATTGTCGCATAACTGAGCGTTAAAAGCAGTATCATAACAAACCGTTGTAGATGAAATTTAGTCACAGTTTGCGATAAGATTATTAAAACCTGCTATCGAAATGACCTTGCTCGGCTGCAGCTAGCTCAACGTCTTACCCTTAAAACCTCTCTCAAGAGAGCCCACTATAACCCTGCAGGTTAAATTAGAATTTGCCAGGTTTCCCCAACTCTGATTGGCGACATTATTTGGCGATATTTTAAAGTTCCTTTTTTTCGTTCCTTATTTTCCGGGGTCTTTCTTTCCGTTTCTCTGTTTTCCGGGTGACATTTTTTCCGCACACCCTCTATATATATGCAAATGCGTACATAGGTACATTTCTGAATCCGTTCCCGATATCAGAAGAGTACCTTGGTAACTAACAACGACAGACCAGTCTATATAATTTTCCATTTTATTATAACATTAGCATAAGGACGTTCACGTTTCACTAAATTAAAACACACCAAAAAACATTTAGAATTCTGGATATATGAGGAGATTTTCCAGCTACAAAATAGTGCACTACGTCCGCTTCATCTAACTGTCATAGAAACATAATTAATGAATGGATAAAATATCTTTTTAAATCTGCTTAGAAATCTATCTTCTATTGCCATTTTATTCTTGTTAAACATTATAATAACATTATAATAATTACATATTATAAAGCAAATGATAAATAAACTATTTCTTAACTGCATGTCTATGCTATAAAGTGATAAGCGCATAAGTTGGCCGGGCAAATAGCGATATATTTATCATACCTTTCCTCTTATTATAATGCTTTAAGGGTAACTTTTTCGTGCTATCTGATATTTTTAATATTTCTGTAGCTGTTTAAAATTGATTTGGATGTTATGCTATTGTTGTTGATTGATTTGGATGTTTAAAATTGATGCTGATGTTATTTTTGTGTATTTCTGTAAGACTGAGTAATGTTTTGTTTACTTAGTTTTTGAATTTAGAATAATAAATTTAGGATTTATTTTCTGCGATTAAATTTGTCGCCAGATATTTTGTATATCACTATTTAATTTTTATATAGAACTGTAGCACTTGTGATTCTGAATTCAATAATATTTAAACTGAGAAAATAATTCAAGAAGATATGAGCAAAATGCTTCTGATGGATTTAATCGACAAATAGCATTGAAAGAACCGGAATTCGAATCTCGGGTAAACATTGTTGACTTTCCATGTTTCCTACTCCGAAATAGGCCTAACCACTCAACATACATAATATTCATTAAGAATTTCAGAAGTGCTCATGTAAGAAATATTATGACCGAAATGAAGTTGAGAACAATTATACACTTGCAATTAAGCCTTCATTCAAATCCTATCCAACGGGGTGGCTGTTTGATGTTTCTGCCTGTGAGCCAGTTTAATTTATAATAGCCTTCACAAATAATTCTTAAACTGATAGTCCTACTGTGTGCTTTGTCTTTTATCAACTCACTTAATTTTCGGACTGAACTGTGTCCTTGGTCTTTTAGACTCAGATTATTTTAAGACTGAAATTAAATAAATATACGGATATATTTGTGTACTCTTGTCGTATGCTGTTTATGCTTTTCAGTTTCTGTTTGCTTTAATGCTCGATCCTAGTAATTTCATTCTGTAAACCTGATTCAAAATTTCTGTTCCTAATGTCCATCTGCTCCTAATGCCTTTTCTGTCTAGATGGCGGCTTGTGAGTTTTGAAAATTTGATCCTTAAGTTTCCTTTTCAGATAGTGAAATAAGATAAAACCATTCAGGAAATTTAGGGCATGGTGCATGCCCTAAATTTCCTTTAAAGAATTCCTATATATAAGATGGAGCAAATATTGTTACATGTAATGTAGTTATTATGTATATTGCACATCGAAAGTTCTGTGGTATAATCCAATTTTGCTAATGAATTTAGAATTGTGAGTTTAAATATGTATATTATTTCAGTGTTATCGTAATTAAATTCAAATTATAGTTTCTATATTTTATGGATTTCTCAATTACACTTCTAAAGCCTCAGGATCTTTATTAAATTCGCTTTACCATCTAATTACTTTCAGATGTAAACTGATCCATGTATATGATTAGAAGTAAAATTTTGCTGCTAAAATTCAACCAAAACTATCTCATAAATCTAGGTTTATAGCTGACAGCAATGCGTTAATTGACGTAGTTTCTATTTTTATAAAGGCCGTTTCAGAAACTAATAGCTGTTGTCATTAGCTACTCCTGCAAATGAGCTGCGAATTTCACTAAAAGTCCGAATAATTAGTTGCCTAATTTAGTTATGCATATCGAATGTGCTGAAGGTGAATGTCAAGTAGAAAGTAGTCCAGAAATAGTTGTCTGATCGTACAGAAAGTGCTGCATCAGCAATGTTATACGAGAACTGGATATGATATTTTTTACCGGATGATTGACAATAGTATTATTAGTAATGAAGGACAATGCCACTCCCCCAGGATTATTTGAAGCAGAGAGAGACTTCCATGAATGGGCAAAATAGCAACCTAAATTTGGAGTAGATTTTCCAAGAAATTGTATCCGTTTCGAGGAAGACCACATACAGAAGGTTTCGCTTCGTCAAAAGCATTTTTTTAATTCAGAATCTAAGCCAAACTAAGCTTGATGTTGTCCTCAATCTTATATTGGCATGTTTCTTTTCCAATTTAATTCCAAGAATATCAAGAAAATTCCGAGTCAGGTACTAATATTGTTACGGATTTTACATTTATTTGGCTATTTATTTAGAATTGTAATTAAAACTGCCTTTATATTTCCCTTGCAACGCAGATGATTTTTGAAGATAAAGCTACGTCAAACAAAATAAAAATAAAAGAGCGCGTGCATTTAATGTTTCATAAATAAATATCTCGTAATTACTGTTGCCATTCAGAAAAATCTAGAAAAAATCGAGATTGTTCTAGTGGTAATTAAAAAGCTTATAAAAGCCGAATTGAAACACCTCATCTCAGTTGTTGTTGTTGTAGTTGTAGCTGTAAAAAGCGAACTGCTGTTTGTTGATTGTAGCGTTTTCGCTGTGAGATAGAATTATTTTATCTGTTTTTAACTGAGTTTTTGCTAAACGTTTGAGATATTGTGCTATTGTGCGAATATCTCTGAAGAAATATTTCAGCAATTTGATTTATTTCTTGTGGAAAGAATAAATTTTTGTTAACTTTTTACAACTTGTGCAATCAATCTACAACGAACCCGTACGCACGCAAGAATATTAAGAAGTCTGACAAATGTATATCGGAATTAAAATAAAATAAAAATAATATTTTGTCGATTAATTTCAGTTATTTGAATTACTGGTTTCCTGATCGAATTATTTATGTCACCTTGAACTGTTATATAAAACTTTCTCTAACCTTCAATAGCGAAATATTCATAATTCATTTTCGAAATATATGGTGATTTATAATTGATTGCACAGAAGGAGATTCATATTCAAACGGAACTAAATTAATTTTCTTTAATGCGTTAGATAAGTTATAACATCTAAAAGTGTTTACTTAAATAAATTAATAATTGTACATATTTGCTGTTTGCTAAAACTACCCGCTTCCCTCTTCAGAGTAAATCTATTTTTAAAGACCCCTAATGTTCCATCATTGCCATTTTTAAGACAATTAGTTCGTGTCCTGTACACGAATGCTGTTCTCTGCTGCTAAGTTACTTTTGCTTAAAAATAGCTATTCTCTTTCTGTCTAATCTTTTTCTATTTGACAGAATTATATTTTATTGGGCCCTATTAATGTAAAAACATTGAACATTTTTCACATCATTTAAATAAATTAAAGCAATTTTTTGGAATATACTGGGAAGTCAACACAGTTTACTAACATCGACACATCAAAAGGCATAGATAATCTAAAACTACTGGAAATTCTATTATAGTACTATGCGACTAATCGTTAAATGAATTTAATGATTAAAAAATCAATTAAATTTTAATTAATTGCCTGATAAGGATAAAATTAAAAATATGTAAAACTTGAATCGTTAATGTCACAAAATGTAGTAAAATGTGTTATTAAATTGAAAATCTTTAATCATAATGCACAGAATTAGGAAAATTATTAAAACAATTGTGTGATGTATATAAAAGACAAAACATTTTCACTGAAGCAGGTTTTAGGTTACTTGCATATACGAAAGGACACGAAGGATATCTACCTAAAGGGAGGGATAGCTTTATGAAGGACTTTGTAAGTGAAACCAACTGGTGTTCACGTTACGCACAAGGAAAACCACGGGAACCAACAACGCATCCAGCTCATTCGCTTGGTTTCGAACCAGCATTTAGCTCGGCCACTGATGAGGCTTTTAAATCCAGATAATATGCTTTCGTACAAACAATACTAGTTAAGATACTAATATTGTTACCTTCAGATCGATTCCACCAATTTTATCGTGACGAGAATCGAAGAATTGCCTCTGTCTTTGGCATGTGCCTCTGCCACCTTATGGTATGACTTAGCACAACATAAAGGAATTCTATTACCACTTCTATTACAACGGAAAAGAGTTTAGATTTGTAAAGATTTGACGAACTTTATAAATGGCAATAGAGCAACACTGGGAATTTTGGTTTGATATTTTCAACTGCATTTTTGTTTGAATCTGCGTTGGGTGTGCCGCGTTAACTATGAAGACGATTATTATCGGCCAAGAGGGTTGCTGCACAGTCTTATATTACATTAACATTACGGTTGCAATTTGGATCAAACATCCCCAGGTAAATAGCTCCAAGGATCTCCCACCTGCTTCCACTACCACTAAACCACTTGAAAGGAACTTAAGTTTTGCCGTGTATTATACAGTGGCACAAACAATTGAGGATACACCTTACTTTTACTTGAACAACTTTCAATCGAAATAACACATTAACTAGAAGTGCAAACGTACTTCTAGTTAATGTGTCTTTTATTCTTAGACATAACAAAAGGTTTAATTAACAGTAAAAATAAAGAAAAATCAACGACAAAATTCTAAAATAAAAACTTTCAGAGGAATTTCAAATAAACATAAGCAGATTTTTACCTCAAAAAATTGAGGATACACCAATGAAATTTTTGTTTAACTACCACTAGATTTTTTTTCTGCTTGCTACTATCATAATCTAAGTTTGGGCAATTTTATCTTAAACTTTTTCAACTGTTATTTTTGTCTTTTGAAGTTGGTTATGTGAATTTAAAGTCGCAATTTTAAATGGAAAGTGGCTCCTCGGAAAGAGACCAGTATTGATGTAAGAAAATTTTTATTAAGGTTATTTAAGAAAGGAAACTCTTATCGTGAAATTGCTGAAATTGCCCGTAGAAGCCACTCATGTGTACAGAAAATCATTGGAAGATTTAAAAGCGATGGATTAATTGAAAATAAAAGTGGAAGAGGAAGGAAAAGTATTCTGAGTGATGTAGCCAAAAGGAAAATTTTGAAAGATATCAAGATTGATCCTAAACTAAGTGCAGTCAAACTAGCTGCAGAAACTTCTCGAATAATGAAAGTAAATTCAACATTTTTGGAAGTGATGGTCGTCGCACCGTTTCGAGAAAGCCGAACACCGCTTTGGATCCAAAAAAATTGCATCCTACAGTTAAACATGGTGATGGCTCCGTCATGGTTTGAGGTTGTATGGCTTCAAATGGGTTAGGAAATTTAGTTTTTATAGATGGCATAATGGATCATAAGCTTTATATAGATATACTCCACAACAATCTTAAAGAAAGTGCAAAAAAATTGGGTTTAGGTGGAAATTTTATATTCCAGCACGTAAACGACCCCAAACACACGGTACATAATGTCAAAATATGGTGTCATTTTCATTGTAAACAGCAATTGGAACACCACCACAGTCCCCTGACATTAATGCCATAGAAAATTTGTGGGCCACACTCGAAACAGCGGTCCCAAAACACCAAATTAGGAACAAAGCCCATTTAAAGAGAGTGTTACAAGAAGAATAGGATAAAATATATCCAGATACCACCAAAACATTGGTTGAATCGGTTTGAAGGACATTATAAAACCAAAGGACATGCAATCAAATATTGAGACTGTCTTTGTATGTGATATATCACAAAAATTTCATTGGTGTATCCTTAATTTTTTGAGGTAAAGTTTATTTCAAATACTAGTGAAATTTCTAATTTTAGATATTTTTTTGTTGATTTTCGTTATTTTTACTGTAAATTAACCCTTTTGTTACGAGTGAAAATAAAAATACGTTTTCTCTTCTAGTTAATGTGTTATTTCCATTGAAAGTTGGATTTATCAAGTGAAAGTAAGCTGTATCCTCAATTGTTTGAGCGACTGTAAGTGTCCTTATGCCGCAAAGATATCACAAGCATTCAAGCCTTTCGTGGAATTCCTTAACCACTGTGCGGCAAAGACCACCATAAAAATATTACAACTCTTGCTTAGCAGAAGCATATGAAACGGTTTCTGCGTCAGATAAATAAAAAAAAATACCGTAAATTTAAATTACAGCATTGCTTCAATTTGTTCTCTTGGATGGAGAAAAAAAGGAAGAAAAATCTCCGACTTATAATGATGACATTAAGACGACAGCAGTCATTTATAGCGGTCGCGTAGATAATCCCCTTTCTCTGTTCAAAATTATGAAGGTGCGGGAGGGAAAGCCGAAACCCACAAATTTCAAAACAGACTTCTCGTCCCCCCCCCGCGTTAGCTACGCTCCGTTGGTTGATTGATTGGGTTTTAATGGCAGGAGGAGAGTCGATCCAAAAGCTGCCTCTCTCCTTCCACGACGTTCCTCTCGGTTCCAATCCATCGGTTCGCGCGCGCCAAACGGCCGTTCGTTGTGGCGCCTTTCTAAGCGAAACTACACCCAACTCCATTAGCCGAGCGTGGGAAGAATGCTGCAGCAATTTTGAGAAAAGGGTTGGTGCACTTTAAGTACCTCTACTTGAACCACGTCAAGCCGCTAAGGAAATATGACGAGTTGCCAAAGGGCAAATTTAATTCAGAACGTATCATTCTTGTTTGGATTATACTTTCGTAAGAAAAGAGTTTTATTTTAAATTTTTTGTCGCACAACTCACGGCAGTTTTCGTTTTATAAGAACTTGTAAAGGCTTCCTTCATCACAAATGAATGTGGAATCATTCATTCTGGAAACGAATGTTTGTTTTTTATTGCGCTACGTTGCTGAACAACTTGTGTTTAGTTCCACTTTGAATTTTGTTGGGTGGACGTCCTTATAATCTCCTTTACTATTTAGAGCGAGATATACAGGGTGTTTATAAAGTCCCGGACCCATTTCGATGCTTAATAACTCATAAAATAATGAAGATATAAAAAACTTATGGCATTTATTGATTGAATAACTTATATATTTTAATTTTCAGGTTTGAATATCTTTACTTTTGTTAATATCGTCTGCGCGCGTGGTTAATTTCAGATAATTTCATTTTCCAGTGTGAAGAGCATAATGTTCTCCGACGAAGCATCCTTTCATCTTTCAGGCATTGTTAATCGCCATAATGTGGGCATATGGGGATCTGAAAACCCCCATGAATTCCGTGAGGCACAAAGGGATTCCCCAAAGGTGTGGTGTGGACTAATGTACGACCGAGTCATTGGGCCTTTCCTTTTTACAGAAAAGACGATCTCATCAGTCGTATACTTAGACATGTTGGAAAACTTCGTATTTTCACAACTAGAAGAGCTTCAGCCACATTTTTTTTTGCAACAAAATGGTGAACCACCTCATTGGGGTACCATCGTTCGTAGTTCTTTGAATGACCATTTTACAGGAAGATGGATTGAGCAAGGAGGTCCAATTCCTTGGCCACTCAGATCACCTGATATAACGCCGCTGGTATTTTTCCTTTGGGGATTTGTAAAGGGCAACGTTTACAGGAGGAGAGTGTCGAACATGGATGACCTAAAAGCCAGAATTACAACCGCAATAGCCTTTGTGGATGCCAACATGCTTGCCGGTACGTGGCGTGAAATTGAATATCGACTTGATATTCTCCGTGCGACGAAGGGGGCACACGTGGAAGTTCATTGACAAGGGTCATGAAACTTTTTGAGTCTATCTAACCATTTAAGTTATTGATTTTAATCTATCTTTATTATTTTATGAATTATTAAACATCAAAATGCGTCCGGGACTTTATAAACAACATGTATTTCGGCTACATTTTTTGAAGAAGACAGTTTATCGCAATTCTTCGAGAAACCTTCTTTTGTTGAGTATTATTATAAAGATTTTCATCTACAGTGCTTGAAACTGGGACACATATATCTGGAGAAGATTTATCGATGCGATAAACAACCCTTTGAATGACAATTTCTTCTTAAACTTCGCTTACTGGAAGTCTTTGTAAAATTAAGGGTCTAAGAAATTCTTTATACAGCCGTATGTTCAGTGATCCCATAATTCGTTTGAGGTATGACAAAGCTATGCAAGAACAGGTGAAATTAAACGGAATCCCTTACAGTTAAAAATTTCTTACATAGAACTTATAATCAGTTTTAACATGAAATATGATAAAGGGGTATATATTAGCTAATAGCTCAGTAATAGTTAAATGTATAACCAAATCCGGGTGATTTCATTTCCACAATTGTCATTATTTTAAATTTTGAAACCTATCTGTGAATTAGATAATAGTTCCATTAATACAAACTTATTTTAATCACAAACAGAAAATGCATTCCATGTTGTAAAAATCATAGAGTTAACTCATCTTTGGAAACGTAAACTAAGTCTACGCTCCTAACAGACATGTAGCGAATAATAGATAATCAGAAAAGAAAATGCCAATAGACAAAAACGTTTTTACAACTCTTCGCAGTATAAAAGTTGCTCAGTTTTTATCAGATTTTAAAGTAATTCAATTTTTGACTGGACATTGAAATTTTAAGAGCTAAAGCAGTCTGGACTTGCTTGAAGTGCAATGCGCAGCTGGTGCTGATGATGTAAAGCATATTCTTCTTGAGTGCGTTCGTCTTGGGTGCGGCTCTCTGTATCTTCGCCACCAATTTTTTTAAAACTTTTTCTGACTAAACACACATGTTCTGCTTTCCGGAATTTAATTCTTAATTTATATTATTGATTCTCTTTATTTTATTATTTTTCATTTTTTTACTTACTTATTTATATTCTTAGTAATATCTTCAATATTTTGCAGTGCTATTCTACATTTGTTTATTTATACTGCTAGTGCTATAATTTATTTACTTGTTATAGCACAAGTGCTATACTTTGTGGAAATATTTTGTGTATACTCTGTGGAGTTGAAATTAAAGTTTAAAGAAAAGTCTTAAGAAAAGAGTTAAGAACTCAAGAAGAAAGGGTTCAAAGAAAGTCTTAAAAGGGTTTTGAAACAAAACATTTTATTAAATTAGAACTGGAATATAAATGTACGTCTCGTGCTTGAAAAATCAGCCAACTACTTGAGGCTATAGAACTTAAAGTAACAGTCAATTTTAAGATTTTAAACGAAATCTAGTAACCAAAGGCATGATTTAACGGAAAGTCCGCTCAAAACATCTCACGGAATTAACAAAGTTAACAGTCGGCAACTGTAATGCAAAGCCAAAGACTACAATCTTATCTCAGCTAGTGACATAGCCTAGATAGGCAGAAACATGCTCTGTCTTACAGTCTGAAAACCTAGCATAAATACTCTGAAATTAATTGGCATTTTGCTAGGGAGAAGTGGCAGTTAAGATCTTGTAGAGATTTATATTTATTTTAAATAGCCAGTTAAATTTAATTTGAAACTCTTTCCTATAAGCCTTCATTGCCAGAATATTTAAATTTGGTATCTCGCGTAAGGAATGCAAATTCTACCAGTGGGAGAAAAAGCTTAAATATCGAATTCTAGAAGGGAAAGTTAGAGAGTCTGGGAAAACTCTGTGCGTGCTTGTAACGCAAGCTTCGGCTTAGCATTTATTGCTGGTTAGATGTAGCTTAGCAGCTATTATCTTGCTGCCACTAGACTCATCTACGCGTTATAGGATACTGGATTGTATGAGCCCTGTAGTTTAATTCTACTACTTGTTAATATCTTCAATTTTTGAGTTTGATTCTACTGTTTCAGCTACCGCCCAAGCAAAGGCATAGTAAGTTAGCGTCGAGTTGACGCATTGTAAATAAGTTAAAGAGTGTAATAAAGGGTAGTTTTAACCCTTCTTCTGTGCAGTCACTATTTCCAAGATTTCACACACGAGTTAGACAGTAGAATTCTACAATCTAAATCATAATAAATGGTTAAATTAACATAAAGGAATCTAACAAAGTTAGTACTGAAAACACCATTTACCATTTGGTTCATTGCCATTTATTGAAAATATAAATTTATCAACAGTTTAAAAAATTGCAAATATGCTCCCTAGTTATTGCACTAATATTAAAAGGTAATCAAGAATTAGTAGCAACTTATCTTCGAAAACAGTCAACAAAAATTTAAGGAAATGTAACAAATATTTACGATTCGATTTAAGAAAATAATAAGTTTAAATAAGTTAAACCCTACAAATAACGCGTGTATTCACATTTCTTGCTCTGCATAACACTTCAAATATCCTAGTATTATCAAGCGCAGAAAAATAAGGAATTAAAAAATATACCAACTCGCGGAATGCAGAAGTTTTGGTTACTATCTTCGAAACAAAGGCATTTTTACAATCAGTTTCAAGACAAATATGGATTTTTATTTGACTAAACTAAAACGATATATCTAGCAACTGTGTTTCTCTTAAAAGTTTAATCGATTCTACTTACCGTTAATTATAATGCCATTATTAAACGACACTAATAAATGAATTCACAATAATAATAATTAATTTGAACTGTCATACCGAAAAATCGAACCTTTGATTTGATAGTTCATATTAAAAGTACCACAAATTGACTAAATTTATACTGTATTATAATTAAAAAATCCTGCGATTTCGAGCAAGGGTTGAAGAGATACTATATGTACTACGACAAAGCAATAATACATTGAGACTGGATAATGAAGCACTGCTTTGATAAGTGTATTTCAATTAACAAATCTTATTTCTAATCATTAACAGGCATTAATAGTGCTAGATACACCTATTAACAGATGATACATTTGGGAGCCTGTATCACGACTGCAATTAATGATTAAACATTTCGTATTTTTATCATAACAGTAAATTATTTCTATATGCATATGAGTAGAAATCGTGAGGTTTACATTTTTTTAAACAGTAGACCTTTACTAAGATCTAAGAATAAGTATGCCGTAATAGTTGTGGTCTAAGGAAACGTAGTGAAGAAATTACATCATCCATTGCAAATATAAAATGTAAAGCGCCTACAGCAACTGTTATTTGATTTTCAAAGGTTGCTAATTGCTGCCCATCAGTTAAATATGTTAATATTGAAAATATCAGATATCCTTCAATAATTGATTCTTGACAAAAGAAGATATATCGCAGAAAAATATTCACAATAATTCATAGCGATGCAACACTTTCATCAAAAGGAGGGACTGCCATGTTTGTCAGGACTGAGTGTCCGGTGCATATTCTTGGAAAACATCTTCGTGACAGCTTAAAGTCCTGATCTTGAACAGGGAGCTGAATGCAGCTATGTTCTGTGGTAGAATATTGTGATTCAGTGGTAGAAGAACTGCACTTGAAAGGAATTTAAAATCCTCTTTTATTAAATCACAATTATTTACAACCACTTCCCAACTCGGGAGGGATACAGAAAAATAGAGACCGCACTTGGGTCTAAAATGAACAATCAAATTTAATTTAAACTAAAGCTAAATACAAATTAAATAGTCGTTGCTCACAGAGCTATAACGCGAGGTTGGCCTCTAAACTAAATGGTGCGTAGCAAGATTTAACTAATACTGACGCACTTGGAATTACTTCAATAAGCAATCCCGTAAAAGCGCTACGGCTTAGAATTTAAATGCTAGTTAGTCAGGGGAACGTCGAATAGAGTAACCGTGGTCTGAGACTAAAAGCTCTCTCACTCTGAGAGGTTCCTACCTCTCGCTTAAATATAACTTGGCTCCACTTCAAATTAGCATAAAGCGGAAACGCGCGCTTATTCTAACGGGAAGTTGAAATGAGAACAGGTAGAAAAGGAAAAATTAGAATAAAACTTTGTTAGTTTAACTAAAATCTTACATGTTTAGCATCACTTGAAGGATATTCTAGATCACTGTAGTTTCACTAAATCTCCTCACATGAGTGTGAATATTATCATTGAAGATATATATAAATTCGAAGAATTTATGATGGAAAATAGAGTGAAAAATCAGCGATGAGTGATGGTTTCTTAGATTGTTACAGAAAAGAGAGTCCGATCAATTTGCAGAATTAGTGGGAAAAAATTAATTAAACTGAAGATGTCAAAGGTCTAGATTAGGCGAGTACCAAGAATGCTGTCGTCTTTTAAAAAAAATCGGGTGTTGAGAACAGCTTCCTTGAGAGACACTGATAAAAAAAGCGTTATTCACAGTGAGTGACGGGAGATGAAATATGACTTTGCCACCCTATCCCAGAAAGTAAACAAGAGATAATGTTATGGAAATAGAGACCTTTTTCGATTTTACAGGATCTAAACCTAGGAATTCGCATTTTGAGGCACAACGTTTAGATTGAAAAATAACCACTGCTTTTTGATTATTTACATTACATAGCATAGTAAAATCTGTTTGCTACGGATAATCTGCTCGTAAAAAATTAATAATGTAAAAAAAATAGTATGTCACTTCAAACTATATAATAATATTTATTCGTAAGATATTAAATCTCAGCACACAGGGCCAGACTGATATTCAGCAATGTGGATTTCAGCTTAATTCACCCTGCCTCAAATGATCTTTTTACTTAAAAAATTAAATAAGCATTTGTGTGGTTGACGTTATAACCACTATGCTGCTTTGAAATTTACCACTCAAAAATGGTCTGAAAGCTGTAACGAAGCGTGTTAAAACAGTTTGCCTAACGACCTGTGTGTAAAGTGCATTGAAGTCAAATGGAACTACAGAGGAAATAAAAGAGTATTTTTTACCATTTATCTCATACAAATGTGTTACACTTAATGCATATCGAACGTCTCCTTTACTACTCAGAAAAGCTTTATTAACCCCCTACTTCCCCTGCAGAGCAACTGCAGGAAAACTTTCATAATATTAAAAAAAATCATGTATCTTTAAAACGCGAAAATAGGCCAAAATTAAACTCATTTTAAGCTCAATATATTTCTAGCTAAAAGTATTAGGTACTCACGTATTATCGCACCACCATGGCGCAGTTTGACGAACTTTACGGAAGAAAAATATCAATTACTTTTATCATAAAAAACTATATATTACATACATAGATATTATTATTTTCTTATTGTAAGTTTCATTGATATATTTACTCCAAACAGCAAACAGTAAACCTGGTTATAAACATATTTTTGTGTTTGTTGTGTTAGAAATTTTGTAGCAATGGCACTGAGAAAGATTTCTAAGCATTTGTTCCTTTCGCGACCTGGTGATAAAATAAAGCATTCCTGTTTTTTCACCTCTGGTTTGTCTATTATAAGAAAACTCTACAAGCACAAATTGTAAAATCTAATTTAAAACAAGACAATATATATATATATACAAATATATAAAATCTGATAACTTTCAGATTTTACATTACGACCAAAGGGGCGTTTTTTTAACTTTTTTTATGTTACCTTTAAATATCATGTTCTTCGCACTTAAACCATAAAATTCAGTTTAACAGCAATTTCTCAAAATAATTTTAAGATGAGCATATCTTTAGAATTCCCGATACACAGAATTACGCGCTGGAGATAAAGATGTTTTTCTTTTTCCCCGTACAGTCTTTCTTTTGCTCGCTTTGTTAATCAAAAATTTGCTAAAGTTTTACAAAATACGAAATAGATAATAAAACAAATTTCAAATTTGGGCTTCCAGATGCCTATACTGGGGTGAAAACGTACGTTATTCAAAATTTGATGACTCTAGGTACCGTTCTTTTATCACAGTGCGAGAAACATACATACATTTATGCACATTCTTCATTATTTAATTTCTTTAAATATACTAGGCAGCTCGAATATTTGGTGGCAGCAATTTGAAAAGTGAACCAACGCAAAATGCCAAAACGAAATTAATAGTCCTTCTGGGTAAATTGGCCCTTTGGCCTAATAATCATGATTTTCATATAAAAGCCCTTGGAACTCCGAATAGGATAAAAAAGGACGAAAATACGAAAATGGCGAGGCTGGAAACCGAATATTTGTCATGCGCATGGTTACTGAATAATTGTTATGAGTGTGGTTACCAGATCATGCGATTTGCGATTTCTACTAAGATGGCTGCAATAGTAATAAATACCACGATATGTGATCGTGAAACTTTGTATACTTGTTTTGTTATCGTTGATATAGTATTTGTTAGTTTATTTTATGTTTCTGGTCTTAAAGTTGTAAGGTTTTAGTTTAAACTAACAAAGTTTTATTTTAATTTGCCTTTTTCTATCTGTTCTTATTTCAACTTCTCGTTAGAATAAGCGCGCGTTTCAGCATTATGCTAATTTGAAGTGGAGCCAAGTTGCTATTTAAATGGTAGGTAGGAACCTCTCAGTGTGAGAGAGCTTTTAGTCTCAGACCACTGCTACTCTGTTCGACGTTCGCCTGACTAGCTAGTACTTAAATTCTAAGCCGTAGCGCTGTTACGCTATTACTTATTGAAGTAAATCTAAGTGCGCTAGTATTAGTTAAATCTTGCTACGCACCCTTTAGCCTAGGGGCCTGCCTCGCGTTTATAGCTCTGTGAGCAACGACTACTTAATTTCTAATTAGCTTTAGTTTAAATTATTTGATTGTTCAGTTTAGACCCAAGTGCAGTCATTATTTTCTGTATCCCTCCCGAGTTGGGAAGTGGCTGTATATAATTATGGTTTAATAAAAGAGGATTTTAAATCCTTCTGAAGTGTAGTTCTTCTACCACTTAACCACAGTTTTCTACCACAGAACATAGCTGCATTCAGCTCCCTGTTCAAGATCAGGACTTAAAGTTTTCACGAAGATGTTCGCCAAGAATATGTACCGAACACACAGTCCTGACAAAGTATTAAAAAACATTTAAATAACTTACCTTCATCGCCATCGACATAAACTTCATGTATAAAGTACTGCGCGCAGCATTATCGATAAAAAAATTGTTATTTTTAGATCACTATTTTTTCAAATTAGAAACGTAATGTATAATTAAAAAAACCTATTTTAAAATATCGAGTTATATTTTCAAAACTAGCAATATTTATTTTTTAAAGACTTAAATGTTTATCAGTTTGTAATGTAAAATTAAAGGTAATTTCTAAACTTTTTTGTGCAAGATTTTTTTCTTCTTCAAAAGTATTTATATTCACAGAATGGGACAAATTTCTATGAAAAAATGAAATTATAATTAATGGTTTTAGAGGAATCAGGCATGCATTAAATCAGAAAATTATAGTGCAAGGTTCCTCACTCTTTTTGGCTAAAGGGAATGTCAAGGAACCTATTAAACTGTTAAGCCACTTATGGCTGAGTTCAAATAACTAAAGACGTAGACACAAGAAGGGTTACCTATCCTTTATTTTTATCAAAATAAGATGAACAAGGTGCCATTTTATATCGTACAAGGCGCCCCTTTCTCGGGCTTACAACAAAGCCCACACTTGAGCTTAAACTCATAGTAAGAAATAAGAGCTAAATTAGAACTAACTAAAAGACTTAGCCGATGCTAACACCGATCTAAAGTAGCCGATCTAACTTACTTGGCCCTTAATTTAAACTAGCTGGCGAATAACAAAAGGCAGGCAATAAACGGCCGAGTGTTACAGCTTCAAGAGAGAGATTTAGCCCGAAGGCAAACACGCGCTACACAGGATTCCTAGCTCTCTCTCACGAAGTATGTTGAACCTTCCTTAAGTACTTCTTCTAATTCATTTGAATTCAAAGCGATTTTAAAAACTCATTCTAGTAAGGAGTTGTTAGTGGAAAGAGGAGCAGATAGGAAGACACTTTAAAATTAAAATAACCTTTATAAAATTAGAATAAACCTTACACTAATTTGGAGAAATCTCAAGTTAAAGTTATATTTTCCTTCAAATTCTGTAAAAGGTAATTATTTTCTTAATATACAAAAATATACACATTTATTAAGTACGTATAATTATTAGTTAAACAGTGTTTCTTATATAATCATCATAATTTTAATTAGAACGATGAAAAAAGAACTGTGGAAATTTTCAGAAAATTTTGGATTTAATTATAGTTTTAAAAATTTTTATATCAGAAGCACAACAAGCGTCCATTTTATACAATATTTACATAATTAATTAAAATGCCCTGGAATTTTAATTATCCTGTTCAGAAAATCATCAATGGAATCAGGAAAGCCACACTTTTATAAAATTTCTGTTGAAGAAGTTATTTAAGACCGTTGTAAGAAAGTTTCTTTCTTAAAATAAATAAATATATAAGTAGATATGCTACTACGTAAATACTATATATTTGTATAAAGTTGTATACAGAAACATATTATATATAGTTAAGAGGATTTAATAAGAGGAATTGATTAAATGCAAATGTAAACAAAGTATCTGTCGTATTAATCTCTATCCTTTCTGCAGAATCTTAGTACAATTATTAACGTAATTTTACTCTGGACCGAAGCGTTAGATGGAATTTGTTTCCTAATGTTTGCAAGAAATCAAAATTTGAGATAAGGGCATAAAAAGTTGAACTTTAAAAATTATTTAAAGTTACCTGACCCCTTAAGCTACATACATAATATCATTCACAAATGCTTAAAAGTCACTCACTTATTTTTATAAAGTAATTTCTCATAATCATTTAATTGTTATAATTCACTTTCCTGTATGTTTCATTTGTTTTCATCACTTTATATTGTAGGTAAATAAATGGGTAAATAAAAATCTAGGATGGCGCTCGAATATGTTTGGTTATTTCAAACTCAATTATTACATCATTAATCGAACTATCTTTTTGTGTTTGAAACTTTTCAACTGTTAAGCTGTACTCCGGTAAAAAGTTATTTTTCTGAGACAAATTTAATTTACTCAGTAGAGATTTGCTAAAAGGTGGCTTACGTACCCATGTCCGTGTTTATATTAACTTTGTATTTTTGGACACGAATTATTCTACTTGTGTTGTGAGACACAAATCGCTAGAACTTTATACTTGTATTATGCTTTTTTTTGTAAAACGCAAGTTTAAATTAAACTATTTGTTTTAACTATGAACGTCAGTAATAACTTTGTTATGGAATTATATTTAGGGATTATAAAATGATGTAAAAATCCGGGCTTAAGTTGCCGTTGTTTTTTTAAACACCGTCTCCACGAGGTAACATATTTCCCCATAAGTTTCTGCTGAAATCTGCAGGGTTGCAATAATCCGTTGACACTGGCAAATATACCGCTGGAACGACAGGGTTACCTTGCCAGCACCTGCACCAAGAGAAGTGACAATATGCACGATGGAAAACAAAATTACTGGCGACTTAACTGGTAACAGCCAAGGAAATTATGTATGAAAATCACATGCTATGTATGTTCTATAATATGTTCCTGTTATATAGGTTTGTTTTGTTTCTATTTGCTTAAATTTATTAACATTACTTCAAAATGACGAACCGATGGATGTAGTCACGATTATCTACTTTTGTTTTGACTGATTTTGTCAAAAGAAGTGATACAGAATGTTCCCCAAATTAATTACAAGAATAAAATTATGTAAGATCCTTTATATACAGAGGAATCACGGGATAATTTTGAGGTAGTAGAAAAATCATGCTGAAGGCAAACTATAATTGAATGATCCGATATTCGAATCAGACATTTCGTTCCATTTGAAACCTGTTTACATACTTTTAGAATGATATAAAATGGACTTCGGGGAATGGAGGCTTTAGAAAATCTAGTTGCGGTTGTCGAACGTTCCTGAATTCAAACATGCGATTCCTACTTTCATAAAATCTGACCATCCCCAGTTTGATACTTTTATGCTTGTTGTCACATATGGCCTCCCCCCGGGGGTTGACTCAGGAGAATTCCTGGGAAGTACTGGCTAGGATCTGTACTTAGGGAGTCTCAACCACGGGAAAAAATTAATTGTCTTCACAGGACTAGAACCCGAGTTTATTCTCAGGTTGGTTCGGGCTTGGCAGGGACCGTACTGGTACTGTCGTGTCCGTTCCTCTTGCTGTGGTGGAGCTAGATCGGAGATCACTGACCTAGTCGTCGGGGACTTGGTCCTCACAGTTTCTGTGTCGGGGACTGACGAAGAGAGGTACGGCACCAATTAGTCGAACGGAGCCAAAGGAGTGGTGCCCTGCGGCAAAGTTGTCTTAGCGTTTTTCTTCTTGTACTTAGCGATTTTTAAAGTCCTGCCAATCGACGTATAAAGCCGGGCAGGGACTGTGGGGTCTGCTTCGCCGATGAAGGGGTCTCTGGAGCGTGGACATTCTCCCCCCGATAAGGCAGACTCCAGGACGGGGGTCCATCTCTAGCGTTCTGTCACATATGGCCACAGAATAGACAAGCCATTTAAAAATAATTTCAATTTTTAAAGCAACAGTTTTATATCAATATAACCTTAAAATATTTATTTCAAATTTTCCTTTCAGCACTTAAATATTATTTAATATTCAATAATAGTCATCATATTTAACAGTTCCATAAATATTAATGACGATATTAGCCAACATTTTAGGAATTTTACATATTATTACTTAAATTCAAAGTATAAATTACTGCATTTCATTGTAATTGTTTGTTCATCTGAAACTGAAACTTTATTATTTTCGACACTCCATACTCCTTGTTTGCTTCAAATATTTATCCACAAATTTTGCATGTTCAGATTCCGTGCGTCAAACATTCTCAATTTTCCCATTTTAGCCACATATTTAGGGATCATTAGTTTACTAAATGTTGATATATTTCGAAATTATTTATATTAATAATTACATGTGTTTAATATAGTTTATATTGCCTCATAAATTAAAATTAAGCACATTGTCTTAACCTTAAACAGCCCCCCTCAAAAAAAAAACTGAAGCTTCCTACAGTTGCTGTCACGTTTTTAATTGTGAAATTTTAAGAGAATGTAAAAAGAAATTCTCTATTTTAGCTCTTCTATTGTGTTATATGAGTCATGTGTCGCATGCACTCCAGTAAGCCTCAACCTGGTGCGTTTGACACGCTCGTTGACTTTTTTACCACGCTCACCGAAGCACAAACAAACGAGGGTTGGGGTAGAGAGTGTCTTCATCTGCCAGAAAAGCTCTCCCTTCACCTTTCAAACACATCCATTTCTTCCTCCCGTCAGTTGTCCAAGTCGCTGATTACGTCAGTTGAAACTTTCGGTCCAACAGTTACCGTTAAAAAGAAACTGTAGTGGGAGGGGAAGTCCAGAGAGCGAGAAGTACATTTGTCATCTGTGGAACTAAGCAGGCGTTGCTAGCGCTCTTGATATTAAACAGGTTTGTCTCAAGTCGTATACCATCTCCTTGTAGTATGTCGTACAAGGCGCATTAACGATACTTAATACAGCAGAAGACAGATAAACTACGAGTTGGGGACTTTTTTCGTCGTTTTTTTATGACGCTTTTTGTTATGATTCATTAAGCCAGACAGTGATAAGTTATATTCCGTCTCCAAAGGACCACATTTTGACAGCATAGCCTGTCGAAGTTCTCTGCCCACAGAATGTTATGACAGACAGCAATTAAAGTGACTCAAATGCATTTTAAAATTTACTTAACAAAAATAAATACAAGAAATCTGAGTCTCATTTTACATTTGGTAAACTTCCTTTCTTCTGTACTTTGGAAGATGTAAGTTCATTGAGTGTGAATTTCTGTTTTTATCCTAAAAGTTCTTCTCTTAGCTTCAAATAGCTGAAAATCCACCTTTATCTCATGTTCTGTTCGTTTTTCAAACGACAGAAACATTCGTTATCATGTTTGATGATATGTTATATTATTGACTTTTGCTTTTTTAAGTGAGTTAAGTCAGCTTTAACGGTGTAAATAATTAATCAATAATATATATGGCAAAATTTAATATATTTGAAAAAAAAAAGTTAAAATAAGTTATTACAATTCATTTTATCATTATTGCAAAAAATGTCAAATAGAAGGAATATTTTGTATTAAGTACGTTTATCATATTTCATATAAATTTCATATACTGACATATATTATTTTATTATTTGACTTTTAATTTATTAGCAACAACATTAGTTTTATTTAAATTAATTATACCAAAAAATACGTTGATTAGGAATATTTATCAGACAGTAAAAACTACTTTATAGACCCTTGCATAGGAAAAAAGATTTCACCCTGGAATTGAAGAAATACTATTATGGAGATTCATTTAATTTATCTAAGAGTTAATTTTATTTTTGAAACAATCTTTCCTATTATTTCTCCTTTTTCAACCCACGCTTTCTTGCCAGAATGTAAATACGTTAGCGGACGTATATTGAAATGAGGTAGAAAGAAATTAGTATTTAAGGGGAGGTTTTGAAAGATGAATTGAGAAAAGAGAGAAGAGCCGCTTGAAAGCCACGTTGCTACCTTGATTTACTAGCAACTAGGTTTGTTTGGCGTTCAGAGCTTCTAGCCATTAGGCCTGTTTACGCCGACTTTTACGAGTCAGAGCATGCCTGCGTGTTAAGCAACTTGTGAAAGGCAGTTTGGCTAATTTAACTCTATTCTATTTTACGTTACTTGTTGTCTTTCGGGTTAAAGCAGAAGGGTTGGCTTTTGTAAGCACGAGTCAGTGCCGTCTGTGAGGATACTGAATTAATAAAGGGTTCTTTAGATCCTTCTTTAGACTTTGTCGTACTTGGGGATAATTCCTCGCTCAGTTTTCTAGCATCTCGTTAGTTTATGCTTGCTAAGAACACGAGACGCTCTACTGTTAATATTATTTCAAAAATTAATTAATAATTAATTTCCTGTGCCCGAATAGGATAGTAAAAATATAATGAGATTTTTAGAATGGACTTTCCTAAATAACTCTTTAAATTGCTCCTAATTTTCGTCATTCTTGAGAATAGAGTTTCTCTCTTCTGTAATGCATTATGTCCTCAAAAGGTGATGATTGAGTCGCAGTATCCTGATGTACACTAACGATAACCTGAAATGCTGATTCTCAGATGTCCCGAGGACTTTGAAGTTTACATCTGCGCCCGTTTTGCTTAAATCGCTATATCCCAACGAATGCGAAAATGTGATGACGATGCTGAGATAACCTCAGAATTTCATATCTGGGGGTAACATATTTGGGAAATCCGTACTGCATTTTACGGAGGACTTCCAATGTCAAACATTATGAGGATATATATTCTCAACCCATAAGGTTTTCCGAATTTGCTACAGGATGTCCTATGGATATATTAAGATGGGAAATGAAACGCTTGGGAGGATGTCTTAGAAGGATATTCTGAGGATGTAGTAAGTAAGAATTTAAATTCTAAAAACGCCCCGTGTATATTCGAAGAGATTTAGCGAGGGTATTCCGAAGAATACTGGGACGTAACTTTTAACACTTGCCTGGATCCCAGGTTAGTCAAGTTAGCGGAATATTTCTGTATGTCCTGAGAGTGAGGTAAATAGGTTTTTAAATCCTCAGAACATATCATCTAGGAGACTTGACCAGGATAAACTGAAGATATACTTGATGCAACGTAAAAGACTTTTAAGGATGTGTTTGGGAACTTACGAAGATATTTTGGACTACCCGAATATCTCGTAAGTAGGATTTTAAATTTACACCACATACTGTAAACTTTCCGGAAGTCTTAACTTGGATGATTTTTAGGATATACTGGGATGTAATGTTGAATTTCTGGAGGGAACTTAGAAGAAATTAGAAGTATGTTCTGGGATACAATAAGGATGCTGTTAGGGGAAATTTTTATCCTTCCAACATCTCGTTCGTTGCCGATGGGACTTAACGAGGATATCGTGATGATTTACTGGAATATGATATTAAGTACTTGGAAGGATGTGTTTGGAAAGCAAGAAGAATATTCCGTCATGTCCAGAGGATTTGTGCTAAGGTCGTCAGCAATGTCTTCAACATATTCCGAAGAGGCTTTTCCACCAATTTGTATAGCTTTCCTCTATATTCTGAAAGCGTCACAGACACATATTTATTCAAGGTTAACATAAACGGGTGCCAGGTACGTAATAGAATTTGTACTTTTAATTAATTCTTTAAAGCCCATTTAACACTGTTTAGAAAATTCTGCAAATTTAATCAATTTGCCATCATGTCGCAGGTCATTTATTTCAGTTCTTGATTAACTGATTACATTCGTGTCTTTTCAAAAAAACACTTATGTGAAGTTTGCCGAGATTATAAATATATATTTAGATATATATTGCTGCAAAGAACCCTTTTTCGATATTACATTAAAATCAAAACTTCCTATTGAAGAATATTTGAAAAACACTAATAAAACCTCCTATTGAAAAATCTAAAAACTAAGCAGCAGATAACTGTCAGTTTAATTTTCTGCCTTATGCCTCTGAATATAGCACATGAATATGTAACTTTTTGGAAGTCTTAAATGAATTGGCTTCTGTTAATGCAATTTCAATTGAATAATTTTTGCATATAAAATGTTCATTTGCCTAGCATTTGAAATGCTAAATGAATAAGAAAGAAAAAGATGCTTCTATTTTCGTAGTGGTTGTTTGAATTCATTCTATAAATTACAGAGGAGGATGTAATAATTAAATTTTCTCAAATCCAACCCTGAAAAGGCTCTCGAATTCAAACAGCAATGAAAAGAGGGAGAAGGAAAAATTCCGTTACGCCATATCAAAAGATTTTAAATAATGCAAAATATTAAAAATGAGTTAAATAAAAAAAATTAATAAAGCTTTTAAAAATACACTGTTTATCAAGAAGATGTAAATGAAATTCAGTAAAAGAAGTTACACTTTTGAATCTTAAGGTTTATTCTTCTCATAGAAATTTGACAAAGTCATTTGTGAAGCAGTTCAGATTTCAGTTTATCTTAGTTTATTTGATTACAGCAAAGCCCCCGAGCGCTACCTTCCTAGGGTGGAGGGATACCTTCTTGGATTCTTTTCTAAGAGAAACTACGTCTTATCTACGGTACCCTAGACCTTACAAGAAATAGACCAACCCAACTGGGTTTTCTCCCTCGTCTGAAGCATTCCCGGCTGTCCTCTTAACCACATCTGGAGGAGTAGGGACGACTAGCAGAAACGTAACAATGGTTGGGTATTGCAGAGCCTATAATTGTCAAGAAAAGCTAGTTGTAGCGCCTCATTTCACAAATTAGAATGTTTACATATTTTTATTTCTGAAACTGAGACTGATTTTTAAACATTTAGCATATTTATCAAACATAATTAATGTTCCAAATAATTATAAAGCTGTTGCATACTTTCGGGCCTGTATATTTTTTTAGCTTTTCCTACGCTTAAGGAAATTTCTAACTACTTCTTTTAGAAAATAACACTTTAAATCTGAGCTAATAGAAAATTTCAAACAAAAAATTTTCTCTTAGAATTTTTATGCTTTTATTGGTGTTAATAAGTAAAAAATACTAAAATACCTAAAAAAGGAATTTTGAAAGTTTTTGTTTATAATTCTAAATTGTGCTGCTTTTTTAAAGTTATAGGTGAATGTTATTGCATAATTTCTGTAAAGGAGTTTTATTTCAATTAAATTTCATAATACATAATAATGATAAACACTTTTAACACCTTAATAATTTTTATACGTTTATTCTATTGTTAAAATTGTATTTAACTGTAACAATTAATTGTGCTAGTATTTTATAGGGATTATTTTTGTTAAATTTACTTCTAGTTCGGCATAAGATTTTTTTATTTACTGTGAATTTAAGTTATTAGCCAAAAGAGACGGTAGCCTAGAAAGACTACTAGTTTCGAAACAGCATTTTGCGTTGTTTCACTATAAATGTCCGTTTTACTTTGCAAATTGTGGCCATTAAATATCACCTTGTATTATATTTAAAGAAATGAAGAATCTGCATGTATGTTTCTCGCAATGTGAAAACACGACGGTATCTAGAGTCATGAAATTTTGAACAATGTAATCCTCCATCCGAACACAGGCACTCGGACCGCCGAATTTCGAATTTGTTTTAATCCATTTCATATTTTGTAAAACTTTCACGAATTTTTGATTAACAAAGAGAGCAATGGCAACACTGTACGGAAAATAACATTTTTATCTTCAGCGCGGAAATTCTACAGATGTGCTGTTTTCAAATATTTTGTGAGGTTGCCGTTGAATTGAATTTTATGTGGTTTACGTGCAAAGAACATGATATTCGATAAATAAAGGTAACACACAAAACGTTAAAAAACGTCCCTTTGGGCGTAATATAAAATCTGAGTGGTTCCGGATTTTATTTTATCTTTTTATTTTTTTTTTCCATTACACTCAGAAAAGTTTATGTTCCGAATTTTATGCATTAATAAAATAAGTAATCATCTTATGCTCATATTATAAGGTTAACAATTAATGATCTTATAATCAAGTATATGATCGTCTTTTAATGTTATAATAATTTTAAAAACCACTGCCTGAAAATGCTCATAAAATTAAAAAAAAATATATCACATCTTGTTTAATTTTGCCTTATTTATTTCAAAGCATCATGTATTATGAACCTTATACGCAAAAGTAAATTCCTAAATTTTGTGTTTAGAGTTTTTAACGTTTTACCAAAGTAAAGCTGTTTATACAAGAATTACGCGTGAAGAAATGCGCAAAATGCAGTAAAAAGTGCTTTAATGAGATATATTAAATCTTATTTGTAAAAAGTGTGACTTTCATAATGTCATCACTTATACAACATTACGCATTTAATAATTAAAAACAGTTATGTGATACAAACGCCATAGGTTTCAGTGTTAAAGCAAACCAGATCGTCCCTACTCCTTCTTGCGGACATGCGGGGGACACGCGCTCCGCCCACTGGGTTAGTCTATCTCTTATAAGGTCGAAAATCACAGAAACACCCATGCAATCAGCCCGTTCGCTGGAATCGAAAGCTGATCAGACCACTAGTGTTCAGTGACTTAACCGCTCGGCTGCCTGTTTAGATTTCAATAAGCAGCTCAAAATTCAACAGCAGTTTATGAGCGTTTTGGACAAAGGTTGTTTTGTGGACGGTGCAACATTCCTATACAGCGGTATTAATTTATGTGAACACTCAGGACAACAGTGAGACTGAGTGCGCATGAAATATTTACACGTAAATATAGAACATCTTCTCGGTATTATAAATTACAGTATCACTCCTTCTAAGTTGGTATCCTGACTAAGCTTACTAGCTCTTTGTTATGTCATACTCTTGTAGAGAACATCTCTGGAGGAATTAATCGATGGCGGCACAGTTATTGTTGGAGTAGTTAGAAAGACTTAAACATGCCAACAAGACCTTTTCTTAGTATATCGTCTGAGTAAAAGAAAAGAAAAGGTTCATTTTGCAAAAAATAGTCATAGAATAACTATGGAAACATTAGTTTCACTCCTGGAGTTGTTGTTTGAATACTGTTTGAACACTGTTGATTGTTTAAAAGCAAAAAAACAGAGATAAAGCGAAATACTTACTTATGTTAAGCTATTTGCTGGAATTAAAATTTAGTTTCTGAGTCCCCAAAAATTGCATTTAGTATTCTAACTGCATTTGCTATCATTTATATACAAAATAACACATACTGTGTCGATGGGCAAATTTCTAAGATTGTCTTCTTACAAAACAATAGAGAAAGCATAAAAATGACAATTATAGGAAAGTCTTGCAACAAAGACTGGAAGCATACAAATTTTACTCAGATTTTTACCGTTGTTTTATACATTTTCTGAGCTAATTCATGAAATATAATTATTCTATTACAGTACTAAATTTTTGCTGATTTTAACTTACTCTTGAAAAATAAACAATAGAGATGAAAATTTTGCTTTTAATGTAATTTTAAGTAATTAAAGTGGCTAGAACTAAACAGAAAGCTCTAACATTCAATGGACTAAAAAAAAATATCTTTTTAAAATACAAAATAGGGTCTTGACAACGGTTAAATTAATTTACAGCGATAAAATTAAAAAATTGCTGAACTTTTTCATTGCGCACTTTTGTATTAAAACCTTTTAAACATTATAATAATATTATTATTAAATGCGGATTTTCTTATGCAATTTAAATATTAATCTCGCTTCCTGTCTGTAAAAAATTCCTGCTATTTAAGGTTTACATGTAAAAAGGTTTAAGTTAAGTTATGACACTAAACATTTACCAGTCTTCAGAATGTCTTAATTTTTCTCGTGATAAGCATGTTAGGAATGTTGCACAAGTAATTATTTTTGCCTAAGATTTAAAGTGTTTATTTTTTACTATTTAAAATGCTTCACTGCAAAGTTCTAAGGCTTTCTTTTATTAATTTCTAGGTATATTCGAAGACATTCTCATTAAGTCGTTGAAATTCTTTATAACATTTACTTTTGCCTGAAACCTAAATTTAATTGATCACAGTGCTTAAGCAGGAGATTTTAATATAGTTTTACTGTTGAATAATTTCAAGTTTTAAGTAATGCCTTGTATAGTCTCCCCTAATACGTTTTCGCATTATTTCTAAATGTTATTATATCATGCTTTCTTTACTTTGAATGTGACGCGTTTATAAAGATTACTATTAAAATTTGTAGCATTTTTATTTTTACGGAATGGAACTTGCCATCAACCTTTCGAGAGCCGCCCAACCGGGATAGTGGTTAGCGAGACTGACTGCCGAAGGGCTCGGGTTCGACTCTTGGAAAAGGCAAGGATAAATGTATAGTATCTGTGCGGCATAGGGGCACTATGCAAACATATAACGTATTTACTAAATGGCGAACCAAATATGCGTTAAATATGCGGTGAGCCAGAAGTTCTTTCGAGAGGTTGTTGGTAAGGAAAGAGGGATGGGAGGTCCCCTGACCCGTCCCTCCGGGGAGCTCTCCATTAAAATTCGAGGAGGAACTGAGCAAAGTCGTACTCTCACCTGCCTGGTACTCAAGGCTATTACCAACGAAAGGCGTAATCTTGCACTCCTTGCCACGTTGAATTCCGTGGGCTTGTTATGACATTACTGTCAGACAAGTCAGATAAGTTCAGAATAACAACAACGGAACGGTACTTCACTGATTAGTTATAACTATCATTTGCATTAACTATTTTTTGCATTTGCTTTCATTTTAAAATTTAACACCATCATTCGTAATATAACAGACAGCTGCAGATATTTTCTTCTCCCTGTAAAACTATCGTTAAGTCTAAAACCGAAACTATTTGAAACTTACCGGCTCCTTTCCGACAGGAATTGCTAGCCGTATTTGCTGTCGTGATTCGAGGGTGTGAGCCAAAATCTACAGGCAAACTGTTTTGTAGAATATTATATTTTAAAATACTTAAACTTTTTTTAACTTTGCGTTCTGTTAATCTCGCAAGCAATGCAATCTTATGTTATTACATGAGCTATGCCTTTGCTAGGCTGAAGATCTATTAAAATTGTTTGTTCTAAGCCTTCTTATGTGCCCTGTGTTATTTCACTGGAACACTAATTTCATCAACTTTGTTTGTTTATTATTAGAATTGGACTTTCTTGGATAAATTTATACAAAGCAAGTATAGAATTGCTTCTTAGAGTGACGATAAATATATATTCTATTTCTTAATAGACTACAAAAAATTAGTTACCAATATAGGTTCGATTCAATAATAAAAATTTAGTTATCGGTGCTGATGGTTCTTCCATGAGTCACGAAAATACATGGTCCCTTGTCTCAACAATTCCAGAAATAAGTTGTAAATTTAATTTAACAAACGTTTCACAACGCTAACAATCCAAGTCCCTTTTCTGAGTCCAGGACTTTTCGCCGTCGCCATTTCACCTTGGCCGTTTCGCCTTCGGAACGGTTTGACGTCGGGACATTTCGCCGTCAAGACATATTTTCTTTACATGATTGTATTATAACCCTATTCAATTTATTTTGTTTAATAATTCTGTTTACATTTTATTTACGTAATAAAGGTTGCTTATAATATACACTCACTTCCAAAACTTAAGCGCGGAGAGGAAAATGCTAATTTCCGGAAGCCAATCAGAATTCAAGAGGATGCAATTCGCTGCAGAGGTAGATGGAAGTATGCAAATATGTTAGGTATTAGCCAATAGCGCTTTCATGTCAAGAAATATGCAAAAAAGGCAGTCTTATAAGAAGCCAGCTTTATGAAGGGTTGCAGAAGTTGATTAAAAGTACTGATACAAGATGTTTAAAACTTTCGTACAATTTGTTTTCAAAACATAATATGACTATGACTATGTTTCTATGACTTCCAGAAGACGAACGAAAGATTCTGAGCGCTGGCGTGCTGTGGGGCGCATTGAAGCAGGGCAGTCGATTACAGATGTTGCTCTTTTCTTCGGCGTTCATCATTCTGTAATTTCACGTTTATGGAAACAATTACAAACCACACAGACAGTTGTCCGAAGGCCCGTAGTCGGTCGCCCAAAGGTTACAACCCCCGCGGAAGATCGATATATTGCTATTGTACCCAAGCGGAATCGCAGAGCGACTTCCACACGTGTGACATCTATGGTTACAGCGTCCATTGGTAAGGCGATATCTGCAGCTACTGTGCGGTGAAGATTACATATGAGTGGACTGTACGCCCGAGTACCTCGAGTTTGTCTTCCTCTATCCGTCCAATCAAGAGTAGCACGATTACAGTGGTGCCGGGAACATATCAATTGGAATGTGTCAATGTCAACTCGGACAATGTCATGTTTACTGATAAATCAAGATTTGCTCTGGAGCCAGATGACAAGCCTATAACGATATGGTGTGAACAACGAACACGCAATCAGTCCCAAAACATCACCGAACATCACGCAATCCGAGGCGGAAGCATTATGGTGTGGGTAGGGATTTCATTAGGATATCGCACCGACCTGCGCATGTTTAAACGGGGTTCTTTGACGACTGTCTGATATCGAGATGAAGTCCTAGAACCCGTTGTGAGATTGTACGCTGCAGCAGTTAGTTGGCCCTACTTTTGTTTTAATGGACGATAACGCACGGCCTCATAGAGCTGACATCGTCGATGACTACCTGGAGAGTGAAGGGATTGCTCGTATGGTTTGGCCAGCATATTCGCCAGACGTTAATCTCATTGAAAATCTTTGGGATGCTCTCGGCAGTGCTGTATCTTCACGTTTCCTACTTCCAGCCATTCTTATTGAGCTGGAAACTGCTCTACAAGAAGAATGGCGATTGCTTAATTCTGCGGTGGTTGATCACCTAATTGAAAGCATGGTCACAAGGTGTAAACTTTGTATACAAATGGGGGGGATCACATACCCTATTAATGTCCTTTTTTTCATTTTATGCTGTTTAATTTCACTTTATACATAATTCTGTTTAAGCCTCCAGTATATCATTATCTAATAACTTAAAAATTTAATATTGTTTTCATTTCTGTGTATAATTATTGATTTTGTTTTATGCGTAAATATATATGCTACTTTCCCGCCGAATTGTGTCTCAATCAAAGCAGTATTTGTTGATTTTTTTGCATTTTACATCTTCGTGCTTATATTTTGGAAGTGAGTGTATATAATCGTTTACAAATATGAGATATAAAGAAATTACGCACAGTTAGTTAGAAAATTATGTCATGATCAAAGAGAACGGGAGTTAAACCTCTGCTATAACAGAAGTTATTTTATGAAATTTAAAATTATGTAGGTACAATATTTACATGATTCGTTAACCTTTCTGGAAACTTTAATCGGCTAGTTCAGATATATCACTCATGCAAGCAGGAAATTCACAATGTTTTTATTGTAATACTGTTATATACATGCAATACACCTAATTATCACACGGAGAAAACGCTTGCAAATAAATTCTTTTTCGGGAAAAAAGTTATTAATTCTATTATAATATTTTAGAAATTCTGGAAGATGTCTTTTTTTCTTTTAAAATTTGAGACACCAATGGGTAAACAAAACTATTAAATTGAATAAACTTAATAATATGGTATGGCAAGATAAGGTATACAAAAAATAGGCATATAAACAAAAATATATCTTAAATGTACAACAGATAAGTAAAATTATTTAACTAAATCAACTTAATATAATACGGCAAGATATAATACCGTCATGTAAAGAAAAATATTTATCGATGGGGAAACAGCCAAGGCTATCCCATTCCCCCTTCTCTCACCTCATAACCCTTGATCAATTACCCAGTTGATCAAGGGTTATGAGGTGAGATCAAGGGTTATGAGGGTTATGAGGTGAATTATGTCGTATTCGCTCTAAATTAGATACAATCCAAAGGAGCTGGTGCCTGGCGATGACGCGTGGCTTCAGGACGGTCTCGACCGAGGTTCTATGCGTCTTGGCCGGCACTCCGCCTCTCTCAATTCTTTATAAGACCTTTTATGAAAAATTTCTCCTCAGAGATGGAAGAAAAGACTTTTTACTTTACAATGATGAGCTGATCACAAGAACTTCTTATGAACGATTCAATAGATTGTTGTTTCACCCGGCGAATAACGTGGTATGTCAATTTGATAAAGAGCTGCCCGCTATTGGAATGTATGATGTTTATACGGACGGTTCGGGTATTGAAGGTAAAATTGGTGCGGCTTTCGTAGTATATTATTACGGTTGTGAGATTTATCATGAGCAATTTAGACTTAATGATTACAACTCCGTATTTCAAGCGGAAAGCTGTGCACTGAAAAAAGCTCTGGAATATATTAATAATAATTTGCCAGCGTCCTCAGTTGTCAACGTTTACAGCGATTGCCTCTCTTTGCTTCAAGTTATGAACTGCCCTATTTCGACCAATTTAATTGTATTTGATATCAAGAATCTATATGAGAATATTATACAAAAGGCCAAAGTGAAATTTCACTGGGTCAGAGCTCATGTTGGCTTCCAGGGTAATGAGAGAGCGGATGTGTTGGCCAAAGAGGCCGCACTCTCAAGTTCTGCAGGATGTATTGAAGTCCCAGGCTCAAAAAGGAGAGCAGACGGGCTCATCTTGGCGAACTCTATAAAAGAATGGAAAGATCAGTGGCTGAAGTCGGACAGAAATAAAGGACACTTAAAATTTATACAAATAAAGAAGAAGATGATAGTTCATGGAAACATTGATGTGAATCAGTTTCTGACTGGCCATGGCCGTTTCCCCGTTTATTTAAAGAGATTTAAAATTCAAGACTGTGACCAATGTCCAACATGCAAAACTGTCGCAGACGGGGATCATTTTTTGTATAAATGCAGTATTTTTAAGGAAGTACGCAGAAAATATGGCATCATCGGTAACACATTTATTGACGTACGAGAACATGTTGACTTCGTTGAGGCCGTCCTGAGCCACATTAATAGTCATAAATTAGAATGTGGAGTCTTAATTTAATCAAATAATGTTTTTAACTATGATGATTTTAATTTGTATATTCTTATGATTTTAAGTTTTTTATTTATGGTAATTTATTGAAAGACTGTGTTATTTTAATCTTTGTATTTAAAGATAGTCTTTATTGATGTATAATTTTTATATGGGCAATAGTTCCTACTGAATTTTGGATGTTGTTATTTATTTCAATTAACATATGTTTTGTGTGTAATGCTCTGGAATATGAATTTAAGCTTTAGCAATATATGTAATGGATCTAACGGTGTTTGGATTGAAAGATAATTGATCAGGCTGAGTTTGAATTGATTTATGAAATAAGATTTCTTTGATGTACTGTGCCCATTCTCAATTTGAAATGTATTGCATGAGTATTTATGTTGCTTTGTGATTATTGTGATTTCGATTGTATTGTGTATGTAATAATGTTTTCTATTTTTTTTTAATATTGATGATTTTAATTGGTGTGTGTTAATGACATGTTTTATTTTTGGAGCTTTTCTGAGCGATTGTGATATTTTGATACTTTGTGTTTAGTGTTTGTTTTATAGAAATGTGTTTTATTGTATGAGCAATGGTTCCCTCTGGATCCTTGATATTGTTTCAATCTAATTTTGTACATGTGTTTTATGTTTTATATTTGCATAATTGTATTTTTCAGTGCTGCAGCTTATCCGAGAGAAACTTATGTATTTATGTAAATTTTGTTTTTTTTTTTAATGGAATTGTGTTTGTACTTCTTGTTTTTAAGGGCCAGTTAATTTTATTATTGGTTAGGTTAGTGTTTAAAAAACATGGAGAATCTCACCAATGTTAATATTTATATGCTTTGAACTCTTCCACACTTAGAATTCTTTGAGATAATGCATAATTAGACTACTTATAAATTTAACTTTGAAAGTTTAATACTATTAAATATGTGATGTTAAAAAAGGGAAAAAGGGAAGGAAAGGGGAAAAAAAAGTCGCTTAGAACTAGTGTCTCAGTGACTAAATCGGTGATGATCCTTGTAAAGGTTTTTTTTTTTTTTTGTGCGAAATTGGTAGTAGCGTTCCCTGGATATCTAACCATATTGGGCCTTTATACATCCTGGTGGCTGCAGTACGTTTTGATTTTTGAATGTTGTGTGTTTGTATTACCTGTTGGTGTTTATAAGTGGTTTTCTGTTTTGTTTTTCTCTCTTTTGCTTCTTTTCTGTCCTATTAACTGTTTCTGGGGTCTCTGGACGTTTGTGGCTGGAGGGGGGAGGTCTATAACGTTCTTAAGGCAGCAATGCCAGGTGGAATGACCTCCTTTCCCATTTGCGTACCCAGTTGAATGGTTCGCCATTTAGTAAATATGTTACATGCTTGCATTGTCGTTAAAGAACAGATAAAAGGAGAAAATAATGCAGCTCAAATTTCCACAATAGTTTTGATTACGGGATTTCATGTAAGAGATACTAATTCAACCTGGTGGATGGCTGCCCCATTATCAGTGTAAAGCTAAAAAATATCGATGTAAAAGATAGTGAAATGCGAATGAACTAAATACATATCTTTCTGTTTTAGGAGCTATATTGACATTTACTTAAGTAGCTAAACTTACGGAGGTTCTTCAAAATGCTAGCTTAGTATTTTAATATACATGCAAAGATTTAAAATTTTATCGAATTCAAAAATCATGCCAAAACTTATTTGGCCATTGCAATAAAGAATACAATAAATAAGTTACCAAGAAAAGAATAAATTAAATAGCGAATGTCATCATGACCCATGTGCTAACTATATGCATATTTAACATGAACTCATTGATTACTGTCTACAGATTCACACGCCACTGAAAAAGGTTATCTCTTGCTAATCGACACATGAAAGCCTAAAGTTGCTTCAAGAAACTGGTGAACATTCAAGCCAGATGGAAAGATAGGTTTGATTGAAACAGAAGACGATGATGTTACAAAATTCGAAGGCTGCCAAATTTTTAGCAAAAAGGGTGTAGCCTAGAATGGCTGTTAATTTCAAAACGGCGCTGTGCGTCAATTCACTTTTCAGACTGCTGCCACCAAGTATTATGGCCATGTATTATATTTAAAGAAACTAAATAATGAAGAATCTGCATGAATGTTTTTCGCATTGTGGAGAAACAAAGGTACACCTAGAGCCATCATATTTTGAATAACATAATCCACCAACCGAATATGGGCACTTGGAAGTCCGAATATTGAATTTCGAATTTGTTTTATTATCTATTAATAATTTTGAAAAACTATAAAGAAATTTTGTTTAACGAACTCAATGATTTCAAATCGGGCAATGGCAACACTGTAGGGAATAAAACATACTGACCTTCAGCGCGTGAGACTTTATCGGAAATTCTAAAGATATGCTGTTTATAAATATTTTGTGATATTGTGTTGAATTGAATTTTACGTGTTTCAAGTGCGAAGAACATAATATTTAATAGGTAACACAAATGTTCCAAAAACAAGCTTTCAGATTTTTTTTTCTTCTTAACTGGATAAAAAAACATATCCTTTAAGAGATATTTCTGCATATTTTTACATTTTTCGCTTGCTGTTATTTTGCTTGAGCTATATCAGATATGTGTAATATGAGTTATGTAGATTCACATTTTCCGCTTTGAAATTCGTGTTTTGTTTTCAGCTATATTATAGACCTTTGTACAAATTTTGAAATCTGATCTAAAATGTCCGTTCAAACTTAAATCCAATAGAGGTAAGCTTAGATTGGTGTGGATTTTGAATAAATTGTTGGTTTCGAAAGTGATTAGATATGGGTGCGTCTTCTTCAAGAAGCCGAGGGAAAAAACACCTTTTTAATTCTAGATTTCATACTGGCTTATTTCTCTTCCATTTTATTAACTTACGACAGCTAAAATTGGATTTCGGTTTTACTCACAAGGAAAACAGCTTTCCTAGCTGTATTTTTACATAAAATAATTCCAGATCAATTACACGAGCAGATGCTATCTAGAAGTGAAATGTTCAACTGCTTGTGTTAACTCTTTCCATTCAGAACGATCTCGTGGAAAACCTATAGATATCATAAGAGCAATGTACCACATATTTAAAAATTTGTATTCATACACTTAATATCGCTGAAAGAAATTATTTTTATAACTTGCAGTCATCTCGAAAGAAATAATCTCTAAGCCTTGTGTTTAAGTCGAAACATGACCGAATAAAGCATTTATTTATTCGTCCTTTTCTGTGTAATAATAAATACTGCAGAGAACAGGACAGATAAATGTTGTTAAGAAAACTTTCGCAAGACTTTGCTAAACATTGTAGATGCAGAGAAATGCAAAAATGATACATAATGTATATCTCGTGATAATGGGCTTGCTATGAATATTTAATAGTTAGAGACAAGTTTAGTAGAGGATACGCCCAAGCTCAAACAATTCCTGTCTTCGATTTACACCAAAATGTGGGAGTTATTGCTCAAAGCACAGAAATACAGTAGAAGAAGCTATCATCATTTAAAGGGCGGAGAACATATTTTTGCTCCTAGTTTATTAATTAAGCTAAACTCGTGGTTTAAATGATAACTAAAATCGTAAATTAATTTTTAGGGAGTATTTGTATTTAAAAAAAAATAAAATCTGAAATCCTTCAGATTTTATATTACATGGCTTTGTTTTTATTTACCTATACATACACCTGTCGAGAGCACTTTGGCTAACGCCACTTTGTGTTACACAGATTTAAAAACAGTATATCTTCAGAATTTTCGATAGACAACCTCACGCGTTGGAGATAAAACAGTTTTTTTTTCGTTCAGTTTTGCCATTGTTCGCCTTCAAATTGTTGAGTTCGTTAATAAATAATTCTTTAAATTTGTACAATATATTATAGATAATAAAACAAATTCGAGACTCAAGATCTGGGCTACCAGGTGCCCATATCCGGGTGAAGGATTACATTATTCAAAATTTAATGGCTCTAGGTATTGTTGTTTTTTCACAGTGCGAGAAACATACATAGATTCATGTAGTTTCTACATTATTTAATTTTTTTAAATATAATACAGGGTGATAATATTTGGTGGCAACATTTCAAAAATGATGCATCGCATTTAAGGGCTACAACGCAAAATGCAGTTTCGAGACTAATAGCCCTTCTAGGCTAACGTCCCTTTGGGCTGAAAGTAGATAATTTTTTTTCAAGAAAGGAATATATTTCACAGATTTAAATATGCTCATTTTAACTCATGAAAAATATGCTACTTCTAAGATTTATTTCTGAATTAATAAATTTTCTTGCGATTATTTCTTTAATTGAAGATCTTTCGATCTGGCAGTGTTCTTTTAACTAGCTAAACCCAGTTTATTCTATCTAAAGCAACTATAAGTTAAATCCATAATGGGTGAAATATGCATGTTGATGAATGTCAGACAAGTTCAGAGATTATTTTAATGTTTAAATTTTAAATATGAAATGAAACTAATTAAGTATAGAAGTTTGTCATTCTTCCGTAACTCTTTCGAATTATTTAAAAACTTGTTTGATTCTTTCACGAATTTCTGATCAAAATATCAAATATTTACTTCAGAAATAATAATAGTAATAATAGTAATAATAATTTTAGCCCAAAGGAGCGTTAGCTCAGAAGAGCTATTAATTTAGGTTTGGCATTTTGCGACGATTCACTGTAAGTGTCCGTATCACTTTTCAAACTGTTGTCACCAAATATTATCACCATGTATTATGTATAAAGAAGTTAAATAATGAAGAATCTGCATAAATGTGTCTTTCTCGTATTGTGATAAAACAACAGTATCTACAGCGAGCCAACAAAATTTGAATGACATAACTCTCCTCCGAATATGAGCATCTGGAAGACCAGATTTGGAATTTGAAATCTGTTTCATTACCGATTTCATATTTTGTAACACTTTAACGAATTTTTTATTAAGAAACTCAACAACTTCAAAGCGAGCAAGGGCAACACTGTACGAAGAAAAACATTTTTATCTCCAGCGCGTGAGACTGTGTATCGAAAATACTCATTTTAAAATTATTTTGCTATATTGCTGTTGAAATAAATTTTATGGCTTAAGTGCAAAGAACATGATATTTAATAAATAAAGGTAACTCAAAAAACGTTAAAAAATGCGCCTTTAGGCGTTATGTAAAATCTGAAAGCTTTCAGACTTTTTTTTGTTGTTGTTTAGTTTTAAAATGTCATTTTTTAACACAGAGAAAAAAATTGAAATTTATTCTTAAACTCATATCTTATGAGATAAAAACAATTAAATGTAAATATTTTTTACTTGGTATTCGGATAAGAAATAACTCAAGACAAGTGCAATACTGCATAGTGATAATACACTTTAAAGTAAACAGCTTTTAATAAAACAAACTTTATTATCTTCATTAAACTTGAAAAATCATTTTTCATTCTAACTATTAATTAAAAAATAAACATTTTTGGGCATTAACCAGACCTACGATTTAATTTAAAATTTATTTATATAAGATGTTTCCCATATTTAATTAAAGCTTACGTATGTGTAACTTTAATTTAATTATGTGCTTAATTTTAAATTGACTTAAATGTTTCCTAGGTGCTTTATTTTAACATATCTTGATCAAATAAAATAAATGAATCGAATTAATTTAATTGCAGTTCTTATGAAATTTCTTTCTCAGCATGAGATGCAAAACAGCGTAAGATAAGACATATGCCAAATAAATATTAAGATAAACGACGGTTATCTTTTTATTACTTTTTACATATGAAGCAAATTAGTTTAATTTCAGTTCTTATCAAATTTAGATTCAAAAATATGCACTCATTTTTATCTTTTCCGAAAATGTCGATGCTGATCATATTATTACCTAAAATATTATATAAGTATTTACAAGATTTTGATGTCATTCGTTTTCATTGCAATTAAATCTCAATGAAAAACTGTTCATTCGGTTCAGATATTAAATAACTATCCATGAAAGAAAAACAATTATAATTAAGAAATTTAAAAATTACTTTTAAAAAAATAGTAAAATATTGTGCCAGAAAATTATGATGTATCGTAATTTTTCAGCGTAATACTTTTATTCTGAGCTATTAACATATTACTGGTTCAACTCAAGACAAAAACAAAAGCCGATAATTAGTGTAATTTAAATATTTTTTAATAATATTAATAATTATAATTGCGTAGGTTCTTAAATATATCTTTTTTAATACTCTTCATTTCAAAGAGGAAATGTGTAATTTAAAGTTGTGACTGAAATTAAAAGAAATTTTTTTAAATTATCATTTTTGTTATTTATTCAAGCAATTATTCGTTCCTAATAAAGCAAAAAGTGTAAAAAATAAATCGTAAGTTTGATTGTGACCATAAAATATTTATACATTGCATTGGTTACTGAGCAAACTTTTATTTTAAGGTAAATTATTGGTACTTAAAAAAGTTTAATCACTGAAACAGAAATCTTTATCGATTATAGGATTCATTATGTGAAGTTAACGCATGTATTTCTGGCTTCGAACCACAAATAATTTCTATTTTTATCCACAGTAAGTGAGTGCAAAATTTTAATTTTCACTTCGCTTCATTGCAAACAACGAAAATTAAGGAGCTTTAAGAGACAAATGTGTTATAAGCCGACTTCATTGCTAGCCAACAGGCAACTCTATATCATGGAAACAGGCATAAAGATTTTGTCTAAATGTTCTATCCGCATCTTACTATCAGAACCGACTAATCTTAACAGAAGCAAACGCTAACTGGCATTTTATTCAGTCAGAAACCCATTCGCGCATGGGCAGCCTTCTTGATTGGCTACGGTTTAAACCGCGTTCAATAGGTGTGGATATAGCTAATGACTTTTACGCCTTACGACACTGACAGTAATGATGGTTAGACAATCATTTGAAAGCTTCGATATTGAACGTAAACGGAAAACATTACTTAGTTCGAAAGAAGACAGATTACTGGTTCTTATTTGGTTTGCATATGCTTTACCGAGATAAAATTTTCTTAAAGTATCAAAGGTCATAATATTCAGGATTATATCTGTATAACTTTTCTAGTTATACAGAGAAATTCATCTAGTCCTAATAATCAGTAAAATAAGAGAAAGTTGTCGAAAAATATATTATGATGCTCAAAAGAACTTCAGCTGAAAGATATAAAGCAACAATTGCATTAATTATGGTAAAATTCACTATTCTCCTATTTTACGCTTTTCTACAAAACTACCTATCAAGAGGCTCTTGACGTTAGCATTTACAGTCGTGAGTAAAACTTTTAATATCCAAATTCCGTTTTTAATGCTGGTTTGAATGGTATCAAGAATGCCGATCTTGGACGGAACGCAATGCAAAATGTGTATTATTCAGCCATTTGCCCATCTTCAATGTTTTTTTTTCACTTTTGGACCTGTTATTTTTGAAGACTTGTTTTAAAGGCGTGTGACCTGGATAGACTCATTCCCTCAGTAAGTCACGCAAATGGAGTAGTTTCAATTTGGGATGCAGTATCATGGGAGAACCTGGAATCAGTCCCAGTTCCTGACAATCAGATCTCTGTCAAGGAATTTCGATGCATGCTTTTAAAGGATCAAATCAAGTTCTCTCAGTTGCTTAAAACATTGTGTCATGAAGGAGATGGTATGCATCAGGAGGACAATGCTCCAGCTTACATTACAAATGGAACATTAACCGAGTGGTTTGAAGACTATAAAAGTGAGCTTCAGCCTTCTTCAAGGCTTCCACTATTTGCTGATCATAAACCAATAGAAACTCTGTAGATAAAATTATAAAATACTCTCCTCCTGTTCTGTCGTGGACTGAAATAGGCGCAGTTTTGCAAAGGATTGAGTAAAAATCCTTTCAATGATGGTACAATATTTCACTTTCAAGAAATCAATATTGAACATTTCCATTGTCAGCTTTCAAAAGAGAGTCTATACCGTATTAACAAAATATTTTTCTGTTCGCGAGCATTTAGCCAACATAGGCTTGGCCGCTACTAAGGCCAAAAGGGGTGGCCATTTTAATGTGGAAGCACCCAATAGGTGGACCACCGTTACCTCCTATGAAGGGATAGACAATTACAGCCATTCCTTCTCTGGAATTCAAAGCTGGGCCCTTTGGTATGGCAATAGGCTTTCTTAACCACTATACCACCTGGACGGGGGATTAATAAAACATAAAATATTGTAATCCAAATGAAAATGTTTCAGTTTTCATTACCTAACCTTTGCACTCCTAATCATAATTTCGATATAAAACAGTTGTTCCACTATTATAATTATCATCGTTTAATTATGAACCAAAGCAGTTCCTCATTGTTCTTTTAGAAGTACCCCATAGTTGGTTTAGCATAATTCTATCCTGTTGTTTTAAATACTTTTTTCCCCTTTTATACTTGTTTTCTCTCTGAGTTGTTTTTAATAATGTGTTTTCAAAGGTGTCCATAGTAACTTAGAATGGTATTTAATTTCATATCCTGGCAAGTCATTCCAGGTTTGGACCCAGACCCCCCCCCAAATAGCAATGATTAAATGGATTTTCTTAATTATAATTTAAAAATGACCTTTTCAATTTGTATTCTGCCTTCTTTTTTTACAATATGTATTATGTTTTAATAGTGTGAAGACACTTCAAGTTTCGCGTTTGTTTACTTGAAGATAACATGTCTAACATTTTTTATGTATATATACAGTTTGACCTTTTATAGCCAAACATTTAATTTTGAATCCTGTGGTCCGAATCCATACTCTCAACATTTAACGTTTTGATTTGATTCCGTGATCTCAAAAATAACTTTGGTCTGATGCTGAAGCAGTTATATATATTTTTTCATGCAGTATTTGAACCAGCTTTCTCAACGGATTTAGTAAAACTTTGTTTCCAAATTCTAGAAGATGTTCAAACATTCTTTTTCTGATCTATGTAACAAATTTCTTACACGCCTAAGCTGATTTTAAAACAGACAATGTAAGTCCATACAATTAAATTGAATGTTACTGTAAATGTATTTCTTGACTACCTCAAATTATTTGCATTTGCAATAGAGTAACAAATTTATGTATTTTTCTGCGTACGTCCCATTACGACAAGGAAACAATAGAATAACTCAAAATCCAAATTATATTACATTATAACACCACAAAGACGTGATAGTATGAATCAGATGCCTCATATATACTTTCAAATAACCCACTGGGCAGATAGCCTTTGGGGTTTTGTGCTTAACTGTGCCAGATACTGCAGCAATAAATGTTCTCCGGGTGCACTTTTATAAGTGAGGTAATTATCACCTAAGTGGATCATAAACAAAGACATTTCCTAAAACGTTTGTCAAATTAACTTCATGTCTTTAATGGTTTAAAATGAACTTATCTTGGATGCTTTCAAATACTGTAACAGAAGCGTTGGATCTATGTGATCTAGGTTCCCAGAAAGCTAATTTAATCTAATTAAGCGACGAAAGGAAACGACTTCTTCTGTTAAACAACTATTGCCCTACTTGTGCTGACAGGCATATTTCTGTTTTATGTCAAAAATGTAAAGAGGAGATATATATGAAGAATACTTGATCGCATTATGGAAATTACGCCCTTAAGCACTTTAAAGGTTAGATTTATATGTCAAAGAATTATTTACACTGCAATGAAAAAATATTTAATTTTTGTTTTACTTTCAACGGTATTTTTAGATGAATGTTACAAAATTAAATTTCTGAGTTATTATTTAAGAAATTTTAAACTTTGATCTAAACTGATCATATGCTGTGCATTAATTAGTAAATTTGTCTGTTATTCACTGTTCAGTTAATGATGATTTCAGTTTGGCCTTATGGCATTTATGATACTTAGATTATACGTTGGACTATCTCTTCAAATCGCATTATGCAAACTGATTACGTTATGATCAGAGGCGTACTAGGAATATCGGGGAAAATTAAGTCTCGTTTTCTCACCAATCTCCATGTGATTTCTGGTCTTTTAGAACTTTTGGAACTTCTAGGCATGCCTAGAATTTGTTTTTAAGCGTTACAGAAATAGAAAAAATCCTAAAAAATTTGGCTAATTTCTCGTAAAGGTATATTTATACGAAAGGCAAAAAAAATTATCCCTTTCTCTAGAATAGCAATATTTGCTTACAACGATAAATAACGAGTCATTTTAATAAGTGATAATTAGTTGCTTATCCAAAAAGTCATGTTTTTCTCATAAGGCGTTCTATCCCTTCTTTCCTTATGCTTTTGTAGTGTAACTGGAAGCATATTCATCGAGTATTCGGGAGGTCTGAATTTCGAGTACCGGCGAAGGCATTCCACATTTTTCACCTCTTCAAATGGCGCCCGAACTAAAAGTTAGTGACGATAATTCGTCACCATCAGGATTTGGCAAATGGATCCCCTAATTACCAGGCTCCTTTAAACGGGGGAGAATATGAGGTATTTTCTCCCTCGTTTCCACATACCTTCGTGGTGTGATTGAAAACACGTGTATTCGATAGGTCCAGGGTTCGATTCCCGGCAAAGGCACTATACATTTTTCATGTCTCCTGTTTGAAAGTAACCTAATGACACAACATGCTTGGTCTCTTTTCTGATATTCCAGTGATTATACTCTACACTACAATATGCACTACTCCCTTCTGATATGCCAATGATGTTCATATTAAAAAACTTACAGGTGATGAGAACAAAATCAATTCTTAGACGAATAACAGGATGTCATCACTTGGGATAACCCAAAAACCACTTGCATAACCTAAGGAATGCTATAGATCGAAAAGAACTTAAAATTAATCTGACGTCTATATTCTTTGCAAAATCTGCAAAACAAGCTGTGAAATTTGAATAAAATACTTATATTATAATTCTTATTCTAGACTGCAATATCAATATTTATACTACATGAAATCTTATTTCGTAATATCTCCTAAAATGAATTATCTCATCTGCCAAATGATATGTATCCTTTTTCTGTCTTAAAACAAATGTTTTTGTTCATTAAATTACCTTGTATGGATCTGAAACGAGCAATTTTATGAATGTTATTTTGAGATCCCATTAACCCACACTTTCTCCTCTATTTGCTTTTCCTTTTGTCGCCTTTACTCTTCATATTATACTTAAAATGTAAGTAGCTTTATTGGACTCCATCCAATCTACTCTGTTTGGAAATACTGATTTCATTTTCCTTGATAATTCTCGATTTATGGGATTACGTTGGCAAAGCCTGCGACATTTGCTTGCCCGAGATGATACTCGAAGCTCTAGATAATAACCAATAATAAGGTAGTAAATAATGCAATTATTTGCTTCATTCTCTCAGAAACAAAATGAGATTCTGCACAACTTGTCATTAGTAGTTTAATTAGATACTCGAATTGGAAGCATGCTATACGTAAGAGGACAGAACCTAATCATAAAACATTGAAGCTGATAAATAGTAATAAGCTTGAATACAGAAATAATTCATGATGACTGTACTATCCCCGAGAAATTAAAAAAAAATTGCTAATATGTTTTAGCAATGGTTGAAAATATTACTAATATGCCGAAAAAATCAGATTTATAAGTACAGCGTTATTTCATTTAATTTTTCTGTTTCTGTTAAACTATCAAGCATGATGTTTGTTTGAGTAAATAATATTCTGAACTATTATCCTTCCGTTAATTCCGAAACAATTAATTGTAGACGTATTTTTTCAATACGAAAATTGCTGTAAATGATGATACCTTTTGGCATTTTAAAATTAAAAACAATGCTTAAAAATTACGTTTTTTTACTTATTAAAATATTATTATTATATATATTATTATTATACTTATTAAATTATACTTATAAAATATTATTATTATACTTATTAAATTTTTGTATCCATGTTCAATACTAATACTAATAATAATGATAATAAAAATTGACTTCCATGCGAGAAACATTGATCCAAAGAGTAAATTTCACAATTTAGATATTTAACTTTTTTTCAGTTGACTTGAATGATCGGTTAATAAATAAATTTTAAAAATTTGAAGTTAATTTCCCCTAAATGCCATTCAATGATATTTTTTGTGGTTTAATTTTGGCATATATGATTACGGCAAAGCACGCGAAAGACTTCCTTCATGGAGGACTTCCAATGGGAAACTGGCTAGTATTTACATTTTACGTGAAAAAAACCCGAAAACATCTCCTACAGTTGGTACGTTCGCCTGGAATCGAACCCAGGTCGAACTACCAGTGTTCAGCGAATTCACCCATCAGTCGCCAGTGGGTTCTGTGATATACTAGTGTATAACATAGTTATTTAAAAATTTGGTTACAAGCAGCATCCTGGAAGACTTTTTGCACAATTAATTTACAAATTTTGAAGCTTTAAATATAAGTTGTTAATACTCCAGTGAAAATTTATTACTTTGGAATTATAATCTAATAATCAAACAAAAAGTTTATAAAATCCTAAATACTTTAATTGCTTTTAGTTTCTATTTTATGCAAATAATTTTAGGAATTAACTATTTGTCATCACTGAAGCGTTCTCAGATTTTCTAGAATACTATTCTATAAGTTTCTGTGAATATGATCCTCTTTTCGGAAAAATTTATGTAGATCAATACTTCTCGAGTCAACCTGCATATAAATAATAGTCACTTAATCTATTAACACGAGAAACTATTTATTAAACTGGTGTTTTAATTTAGTTACGTGAAAATGGAAAAATTTTGCTCTTCAATTTGTGTACGGCTCCTAATATGATCGCCAAATTTAAATGAAAATTTCTCAGCAATTTTTCGCGTATAAGAGTCACACCTTTCGCATTTGATATTTTCATTTCCTATGTATATATTTTATTCCTTGTATAATTCCTGTACATAAAATTATGCCCTGCGTTTAGTAACAAGTAGTATTTTATCAGCACGTGTTAAATTTCTACGTTTGATATTTACTTTTTTTCTACAAATGATTTTGTAAATACATATCTAATAAAACAACGATGTTCAATTCTCGTAACATCTCCTTAAATCTGCATTATCTGCATTTAAATATGGCAGTATGTCCTCGCTGTCCAACGAAAGCCTTGCTTCCGCTTTACTTAACATTTGCTGTTCACGCGTATTTCAACATTACTTGTCATAGCACCTATTAAGCCATACCTTTTAAATATTAGGCTTAATAGCATGCCAAGTGCAGCTGTACCGTCAAAACGAGTTACACCCTAGTCAACAATATTGTTTTACTTCTTGATCGTCCCCTAATGTTTTTGAGGATGATCGTAAAGATATTATGACTCAGTACCTAAAATGCAAAGGATGGGTACATAGTTTATGTGACGGAGTTGACAAGAAAATGAAAAAATATCTTTGTAATCATTGTTGTAATGAACTGAGAGAAAAAAAAGTCTTGTTATAATTTTACAATTTTAAACGTTGTAGGACTTAAACTATAGGCGATACGATTAGAAGATTTGTTTACTAATTCGTATTAAGTTCATGTTCATAAACTTTATTAATTTTATGCAAGAGAGTAGACTGTATGGAAATTTGTTGCAACAATTACCAACAGCAGCAACACACGGTATTATTACCAAACATAATTCTAATTTTTTTTCACAGATCCTTCGATTTATGCCTATTTTTCCTTAGAAGCTACCACTTACATATTCCTACCCTATACTACCTTAAAACAAAACAGCCTACTAGATAGTCATCTGAAATGGGACTACCGTATTTCCCATGTATAATACGAATCTGGGTTTTGGAACACAAAAATTGAAAATAATAAGGAATTATTTGGTTGACGAACTGGTTTTATTGGCCAGCTATACTACAATTTAATAGGAAAAAAGGTATTACACGATGATACTGAAATCAATATTCAGACCGGCAGACATCCATTCCTTAGCTGAAATTCATCTGCGTCTGATGACGAATCACTGTTTTCATATATTGCCTGATTTGTGGAATCCGAGATGCCACACTTTTTAAATGACTTCACAACAATCTCAGTTTTGATACTGTGCCAGGGTTCTTTTATCCAGGGGCAAACTTCTTTTCATTCGGTAGTGCCACTATTGCATAAGACGCACCTAGGTTTCCGACACGAAATTTTAACGATAAAGTGTGTCGTATACATGGAAGAAATACATAATTGTAATCATAAAGTATACCTCGTTCTGTATGACACCAAGTTCTGTAAGACCCTGTCTTTGGGGGAAAATTCTATCTTAACAACTCTGTCTGTGTATGTAGATATAACTATGGAGATAAGCAAAAGAAAAATCTGGATGTGTACATCACATGACTTGTTGTACGGAATATTAAATTACACGCATTTTTCCTGCATTACATTTAAACTTGTTTCCTCTTCGAATTTCATTAGAGATATATTTCTCATTCAATTAACTCTGTTCTCTCTTCGCGGCAAGGCAAAAATATATAAAAGCTCCAAATATCTTCATTAAAACTTGAACGATATAGAAGGATAAAAGACACCAAATGCAATTAAAACACTTTTTACTATTAAAATTACATTTTCTAGACAAAAACAAGCAGGCATGGAGGCAGATTTTTCAGTGCACAGAACCAAAAGTTTCGCTTTTGCCCACTCAGCAAAAAGACACTAAAGGTGCATAAAGACTTAATTTACTAATCTACTAAGCTTCAAATGTAAACAGATACAGCTGATATGGTAAAAAATTAGGCTTAGCCGAATTTAAACAACCTTTAAATTGTTGATAATTCTACAACTATTGCATGCAGATTATCTAAAAGCATAAAAACCTTAGCCGGGAGATAAGAATAACATAATTCAATCATTTTTGCAAAAACTGCGCTATTTACCAACGTATAAGAATAAATAGTCTGAGCTCACTGAGCCAAGTAACAGAGTGAGTGTGTATATACACAGTCCAGTCACATTAATGTGACCACCACGTACTTTCCATGTCAGAGTTAAATAACCAATCACAGAAGGCAGGTGGCAGCACAGTGCAGTTGAGCGTATATAAAGGGTGTGTGAGGGCTTCGGAAAACATTTCAATCGTTGGCGTAATGCAGAAACGAAGCGATTTATTCGACTTCCAAAAGGGCATGATCATTGGCTTTCGGGCCAAGGGTGGAAGCATTTCCGAAACGGCTGAGTTTGTGAACTGTTCGCGTGCCGCCGTGGTAAAAGTGTACCGTGCATGGCAAAATGGGACTGTCCAAAATCAGCGACGTGGCAAATGTGGTGCACCACGGGCCATAGATGACAGAGGCGAACGACGGTTGCGGAGATGCGTTCGGGCAGATAGACGGGCTACCGTTGAGCAACTGACCACCAAAATGAACCAAGGGGCTACCAAAAGTGTCTCCCAAAGTACTATTCAGCGAACATTGCTGCGTCTGGGCCTCCGAAGCAGACGCCTGGTTCGTGCACCTATGCTGACTGCTGTTCATCGACGGCGAAGGCTAGAATTTGCACGCCAGTACAGCAGCTGGACGTCCACTGAGTGGCGACAGGTTGCGTTTTCGGATGAATCGCGTTTTATGCTCCATCGGACAGATGGACGTTGGCGTATAAGGCGTGAAACCTCTGAAAGGAACCACCCTGCAACCATTGCCGGAACGGTCCAAGCTGGAGGCGGGAGCATTATGGTCTGGGGAATGTTTTCCTGGCATTCTCTAGGTTCACTGATCATTGTGGAAGGCACAATGGATCAATACAAGTACGCATCTGTCCTTGCGGACCATGTTCACCCCTACATGCGCATTGTTTTTCCTCAGGATGATGGCATCTTCCAGCAGGACAATGCGAGGTGCCATACAGCTGCCAGTGTACGTGCGTGGTTCGAAGAGCACCAGGATCAGTTTACCGTCCTCCCCTGGCCAGCAAACTCACCTGACTTAAACCCAATCGAGCATCTGTAAGACCATCTCGATCGAGTTGTTCGCGCCATGGATCCTCAACCGCGTAATCTAGCGCAGCTGGCCACGGCATTAGAGTCGGCATGGCTCAACATCCCAGAGAACACCTTCAGGGACCTATGTGACTCTCTTCCTGCACGTCTCGCAGCAGTCCGCTCTGCGAAAGGTGGTTATTCTGGCTTTTGACAGATGGTCACATTAATGTGACTGGACTGTGTATATGTATATATGTACTTTTGGTGCGGCTGATTGCAACCAAAAACGGAAGTGCACAAGTAGATATTATAGCAATACTATATACAAAATTTCAACGCTCTGAGATTATTTGTTTTTGAGTTACGTGCGATACATACATACGTACGCACATACCCACAGATGCCAGCAAAAGATCTCATCTGAATCCATTTTAAATCAGTTTTAGAATTCATTTGGGAAAAAAGATTCCTTTATTCTGTCCTTACGTCCAGATGTCACGCAAAAACATCGTTAAATTGCATTCGACTGCGGTTAAAATGGATATTTTCCTTCAAATATGAAACCCAGAATTTTTTGTGATTACAATACCTTCTTTATTTCATGCAAAGAAGTAAAAAAGACTTATCCACTCCAAATAAAAGCTAGTACTTATTATTAAATAAAGACAATGCAGTATAATTTGGCATTTTTAGACGAAATTATATCCAGGATTTGCAAGCAAGAAGGAAATTTATCAGATCTTATGGAATTAGAAAAGTCGAAAAATCCTAATACACATGCTTATTTTAGGGTTTGATTCAATAAGCGCATACAAACTTCTTGGAGTCGCATTCTGCATAAAGACAAATCGGAAAACATTGTAGAGGCAAAAATTCCATCATAATGTATTTGTGTATACAAAGGGAGAGACTCCCGTCATGTAAGATAATAAAACGATTTTATGAATCTCTAGACATTAGTGAAATGCTTTGCAATTAGAGAAGAAATTCAAAACTACAACCTTGAATTACAATAAACGCTTGACATCATCGGAGTATGGACTCGTACACTTTGCCTAAGTTCCTGACATGTATCAAATTTCTTTAGCAGCAACAGAGGTACAGTAACACCGGAAAACCAGGACTGTATTACCTAGCGTTCTCAAGGATCGCCCTACATAGAATGTCATTCTGGCCCCCAGAGGCAATCCTCGAGGCCGCTATCCAACCGGTGAAGCAACGAGCCCCACAAAGTCGAAAAAAATCTATGTCAATTAAACGAAGTCGGAAAATAGCACGTCATGCAGCATCACCCGACTCCACCAATAGGGGCGTTTTCCCTCAGACGACCAACAAAATCTGACAATATAGCTCCATCACAGACAGAAGAACAGACACGACAGTACCAGTATGGTCCCTGCGAAGCCTGAACCAACCTGAGAATAAACTCGGGCTCTAGTCCTGTGAAGTCAACTTATATACCCCCGTGGTTAAGACTACGTAAGTACAGATCCTAGCCAGTATTTCCCAGGAATTCTCCTGAATCAACCCCCGGGGAGCAGTAACAGAGATACAGATAACAAGACCTATATAATTGCAAAGAAGGTGTCATACAATAGCTCTTTAACATAACTCCAAAAATATATTGTATTAAGCATATTTTGAGTCAATTGATTTGCAGGCCAGTGAACGGATCACCATGCCTGATTTAATGATATCCAAATATCGTGCTTTAGAATTTAGTTTTAGATAAAACGAGCGCATGAAAATGGCATTTCCTGACCTTCATTCTCACATTATTTTGGTCTGCCTTCGAGGAACTTGCTCCTCTTAGAGGTTTGTACATGTTTATCTGAATGATCCAGTAGATACTATAATTTTCGCACCGCAATAATCGCATATACATCGATCTTTGTGAAAGACTATAGGCTACCTTCTGTGAGTTTTAATTATTACTAGGATAGCCATAAACATTGGTGAAAGGCTACACTCTGCTCATTTGAGAATTATAATGAAAAAGAGAAAAAATAAACGCTGTCGTTTTTACTGAAACTGAAATCTCGCATCTGCCATCTGCAGAAGAGCTCCCTACCACTACATGACTAAGATAGAGGAAGGAGTCCGTTTAAGTACCTTATTAGAGGAAAACATTTTATGAAAAGTATAATTTATACTTTTCGAGATTACTGGAATGAAGTTAAACCTTGAGGAGTGGAAGACGCCCTCCTTATCCGAAACGAAATATTCCTAACCTTTGCACAGAAAAGATATTCCATGAAGGTTAGACTTCTCTAAATCCTAGAATAATGACAAAAAAGGATTTGAAATATTAAAAAATGCTTCCTTCATATCCTATAAAAAACCGAATATTTGTCACAGCATCGTTGCGTAGAGATAAAAAATGAAGAGATATCTAGGAAAAAATTATACTTTTGGGATAATAAATGCCTAAATAAAACCTTGGTAAATCTCGCGGTGGGAAGACTCGCATTTTGGATACTGCTCCTGACCTGAAAAAAACATTCCAATATCAAGAATTTGATCCCCGGGCGGATAATTTTTCTGGGACAGAATAAAATCCAAACCTCGCCTGGACAAAAAATGCTGAAAGAAAAGCGTTTATCATCACGAATTTAAAAAGAGTTAAACCGCGTTTTATTTCTGAACGCTGATTCTTTTTTTTCTTCCTTTTTTCTCCATTCGATGCCATTGTCAGTCTATCAGCTATAAAAAAGTAAATGCTGTCATGGGAAAAAGATCCGACATTTGCGGTTAGGAAATTTGGTGCTTATCGTCATAGAATCTCCAAGCATAGATGATACAAGAGCAGACGAGGATCGATTATTACGGAAATTTGTTTAAACCTGCATGATACCAAAGTTGTAGTGGCTTTTAGATTAAGATTAAAACGATAAATATCTCAATGAACGGGACAGCAAAGACAGAATAGCTGCCGTGATATTTAAGCAATATTTTTCATAACTGAGCTCATTTCCTTACTAAAATAGAGCGTAATATTATCTATTAGTAAAACAGACAGCAATATATAGCCGAAGGTGTCAATAATTACGTTATTAATTTCTTACATATGCACCAAAATGCCGGTATTTTGTTGTCTGCGCAATAGCTCCGTTTCTAAAACAATTAACTGAACATTCGGAAATTATTAAAGACAGACTTTATTTGTTTTTTGAAAAAGGGGTTTTACAAATACATATTACAATGTAATTTGTTTCAGTTATTAAACATTATAAGAGTTAAAAGTTACTTATATAGAATTTTTGTTACGATTTGTTTTGACATTAATGAATATTTTCAGTATTAATTAGAAAAGAAATCTTTCTGTTATTTTGAAATGAAATACGTTCGTTTTTACATTAGCGAATGTTATGTGGATTTTATCCAACGTTTGAAATTAATTTTATTATGATACCTGAAAATATACCTTTTTAAATTTATACATCTAGATTAAAACAGGAATTTTAATTAAGCTTTTGAATGAATTCTTTTAGATGTCTTCATATAAAGTAAAGGAGAAGGAATATTCAATACCTAGGTTCTCTTTTATTTAATTACTTACTTGAAAACATGCATCGCGCTGTTTTATTCAATAAAAATCATATAAAATAGAAACCTGAAACCATGACAAACAAATTGTATTACGTAATTTATCATTTAATTGTGGTTTTCATATTGTAATTTAAACTAACCAATTACGAAATAAATAGCATAAAAACTAACATTTATAGTATGCCTTAATTTGTAGTTTTCAATAGACAATCACCAAAGGTATTCTCGAATTTCTCTTTTTTAGCATCTAGTGTCCTAACTAAATTTTCGTATTAATTAAAATATTACTCAGAAAATTTAAACAATTTAAAAATTACTAAAACAGATGCAAAATTAGCTATTTTTTCAATACTTCCTGAAGTGTTTGTTCTACGGCAACTGTCTATTAGTTTATTTCGTGTTTACGTGCGACTATTAGAATCATTTCAAAATAAATTTATAATTTATGTCAGTTTGTAAAAACAGATTAAAATTACATTTATGTTAAACGTTCAGTGAAAATTAGAAATGATTTTTAGAGTTCTTATGAGAAGAAAAATATAAATGGCGCATTTTAAATCACTTAAAGGTAAATTTAAGGAATATTTTTGTAAATTTCTTAAATGATTGACGATACAATCATTGCCTGGGATATTTCTGTAAGATTAATGGCAACAAAGTATTATACTTATGATGGCTTTTGTTCGTAAAGAAAATTCAAAATAAGTTTCGCTGTAGAACGCCAACAATATGATAAATCATGTATCTCTGTGCCTGTTATAATATTCATATCCTACAGTATAATTTTAAATCAGTGGAATGTCACAAATTGCTTCTGTTTTGGCAGCTTCTTTTTTATGTTTTATTTTAACGGAGTGTTAAACTTTAATTGTTTAAGTATAAATAATTTTTCTGATGTACATTATTTTATTTTCAACTCTGAAATTACAAAATAGCTTCTTTTTGCAGACTAGAAGAATATTAATAATTAATCACGGTTTTAATCTATATCATTTAGTTTCTCCGTCATTTTTCTTTTTTATTTCACTTCAACAGTTTTTGCTTCTTAAGTGGAGAATTAAGCCTAACAATGCCGCCATTTGTTTACATTTAAAATTCTTAGTAGACGAGTGAATGAAGTTAGTTAGTGCATCAACTTCAACGTCTTTTTTCCCAGTTGGGGATTTTTCGAGTTAGCTTTCAGTTTTGTGTCCCGAAAATTTTGTCTTCCTCACCGCTGGCCGGCTGAATTGCTGGTTTTCATGCAGAAACTCTAATTTTTATTGCAAACCTTTTTTAAATGTTTTTAACTGTTTTTGGCATTTTAAGATTTTTTTGACAATTTTTAATGCGGATGCTTTGAGGTTTTGTGCATTTTTGCCTTGTCGCGAAGTGCAAACTGCATTAAGGAAATCATGTGATGTCCACATCAGGTTTGTTATTAAAACTTCGAGTTTTTATTTTTGCAATGAAAACTTGCTCAGTTGTGAAGGAAACTGGATTCTTACATTCATCATCATTTTATATTCATCAGAAATTGGAGACTTATGTAGAAAGTATTATTTATTTAATGTCCGTAACTTTAAATATAGGACAGCTCACCAGTGACCTAGTGTTTAAGGTCACTGAATATTGAAAGTTAAATCCGGTTTCGGTCCCAAGGGAACCAGCTGGCTGTGTGGTTGGTTTTTGTGGTTTTTCCCATGCGTAACGTGAATACTTGCAGTTTCTCTAAAAAATTCTTCCACGAAGGAAAGTGGCTGCATGTCTAAGGGACTTTGGCAGATAACTGCATTTCAACAACTAACACTCAAATATAGAATTTCTCTATCCCTTCTTCCAAATTTAAATCTCCTAATTCTTCAATAATATTAACCATTTTTTTCAATTTCTGTAGCAAGTGACATTTTTATTTTTGAGTCAACTCATTACCATGTGTGGTTTTCAGAATTTGACATCTATGGCTTGATATAATGTCTTTCTGCATAAGCACAAATGGTTTTGTGTATGTTTTCTTTTATTTGAGAACACAATAAATACACATATTTTTGTAGTAGATACACATATTTTTGTAGCAGATTTCCTTTTCCGATTAGAAGTATACTATTTTACAAGGTATCAATCATTTTCAGATGTTGTTTTGATGGTACTTTATCCGAAGCACAAAATGGTTGAACTAGAAGTAGTTTTCAAAACCAATTTAGTTCAATCCTACATTATCTTGAATTCATATGTACTTAAAATAAGAAAGCTAGAAAAGTGTAATAGCGTTGTGTAGTTTCCTTAAGTATTATTTTACACTGCTTAATGATTTTATTAATTTACAGTGAAATTTTAATGTTTTTGTTTGAAATTTAATTTTTAAATTATACTGTTTTTAAATTCTTTCATTTGTTCGTGGTAAAGTTCTTTTAAGTTATCAGAAAAGGTTGTACAGCAATAGGCAGAGTTTTGCGTTCTCACGGACGGAGAATTTTGGGGCTCGTCCTCTTTTGGCCTCACTTTTTGTGCTCTTGGCATCGCACTTCTTATGCGCTTTTGTACAACTTTTTTAACATGCAGTTCTAAGGGAAGTTCATCGTACTGAAGCGGGGCTTATGGCTCCATTTTTGTGTTCCATCCTTAAATTATTCATTACTTGTCTCCTAAGAGGTAGCCACCATCACTATGAAATCCAAAAATTTACAAGCTTCTAAGGGCTCAGGAGACCCCATCCTCTTAGCGTTCAAATTATGAAACCAAGGAAAAGTTTCTTTCTGGTTTAATTCGGTCACTCGGAACCTGGCCGTAGGAGAAAGGTCACCACTGCTTGCTTGCTTTTACCATTCCGTACCCTTTCTGAAGGAAGTCCTGATGGAGCTCTACTCGTCAATAATTACCATCATGAGTATCGTGCCAGCGAATTCCCTGGAGTCCAGTTGCGGTTCACCGTTGACGACTTAGTCGGATATTCGCGTCTTCTTTAGACTGAAGATTCAACCTTTTCCCAACATAAGAAAAATGGGTGAAGTTGTTCATGTGACATCAACGTGTCTCTAAAGTACTTCTTTCCAACATCGTGACGTTCCAGTTAACTGACGGTTTCATCACTTTCTTTCTACAAAGAGACTGTATGACCGCAAATTTCTCAGATAAGTCTTTGTTGATTCATCTTACTTGATTAGTTCATAACTAAGAAAAAAATGGGTTTCTGAAAATTACCAGTTTATAATTAACTCCAAAAAATAACAAGAGGGGTTTTCACTTATTTAAAAAAATGTAAATTATACTGGTTTAATTTTAAAATGTTTGTATTTTAAGGATTCTGAGATGTTGAGGAATTTAAATTTTAGTTTTATTTGATGAGCATTCTGTCCTCGCTGAGGTTAAAGTAAATTGTTAACTGTACTAGAAATGCTCCCGTTTTAATACTCTTAACTTTCCTAAAAGGGTGGTTTTTCTGTAACTCAGTTAACTGAATCTGAATGTTAGAAGTCTTTATTCTCTGTGAAATAATAAGACGTAAAATTTAAGATTGTTCTGATTAGTAGTAGTCTTTTATTTGCTGTGAAATGATAAGGTGAAAGAACCTGAACAATGTTAAAAGAAATAGTTTGTTATGAATTTTATAAATTTTACTTAAATGAAATAGTTATGCTTTTACTTAATTAGTGGTTATAGAAGTTCTTACGTTGTTTATTTTGAAATTACTGAATTGTTAAAAACAAATATTAATGTTCGCTGTAAAAGATATAATTTTCTTAGGTTATTTTTCACACCTCAGGGTTATCTAATTGATATTGACATAATTTCATCTATTTAAAAAATAAACACTAAAGGTTTTTCTTAAAGTTTAATATTGATTATTGTGTTTTTTTTTGTATTTAAGTTACATATTTTGAAGTATATGATTTATAGAAAGTTCACGATCATTAAGATTCATGGGTTGTTTTAGGTAAAAAATCACAACGCAAATGTCAAGTTAGGATAGTTAGTTTTGAGGCAAATCGTTAACTGTGTTCAGTAGTGTTCCTCCCAACAAGCACCACTACGACAGAACAATAGGTTTAATAATACTTTTGAATAGCTTGAAATGTAAGAGTTGAAATATTTGGATACAAAGAAGCGCTAGCTTATAAAACTTTCATAATTTGTAAAAACTATATCAACAGCCGTCCATACTCGGTTTTTATTTTCATTAGGGTAGGACATATAAAATTACAGAATGTTTCTAAATGAAACAAAGATTTATACATTTGCAGTTCCAAATTTAAAAAAAAATTGTATATAAAGTGCAAAATTTATATTTTAAACCGATTTCCAAATTTTTATTTAGTAAAATTTTGCACTACTTACAAAGGACTGACATACAAAATATATATATCATTTCCGTACAAAAGAAAACTGACACAGATATTTCCTCCTTGAAAGTTAGAGATTATATTTAGGTGCCGTTTGCAAAATAGCAAAGCAAAATGTTTGCACCGGGCATATAAAAAAAAGTAAATAAAATATTAGTTTAGTAAAAAGTTTCCGAAATTAAGAGGATAAGTGACGAACATTTCTATACGGGTTATTGTGATAGTATTTATTGTAATAGTATTCAAGATGGAGATTCTTATTCATAGAATCTTATAGAACTCGTATTCTGAAAACCTCTGGCAGGCTTCAGTATTGACACACTGCCAGCTCAAAACATAATTTGCATGAATTACAAATTTGAAATATTTCTGATGAGATTTTTTGTACAATTTTCGAATTATGATTTTCAAGTAATAAAACTTCATAAAATTATTAATAAGGCATTTTTGCTCCCACTAGCAAGTAAGTAGTAAAGTCATTGAACACTGATAGTTCCACCTGGGATCGATTGCAGGCGATCGAGCCGGCTGCATAGACGTTACCGCCATGGATACGAGACAGTTTTCCTTAGAAAGTCATCTACGAATATGTCCCTCAGGCAGATAGCCCTAGCGTGTTTTGCCATAATTAAATAAACCAACCAATAAAGTATTTCTGGAGTTTGAAAGCTTAATTGCTTGAAATATCTTTCGTAAGACCAAAAAAATTCCAAATTAAAGACAGTAGTTGCGTATTGAAAAGTAATTAAAAGAGGGAAGAAATCAGGCTCCAGTTATTTTATTTAGAGTTATACAGATAGTTATTTATTAAACGACTACTAAACCCAATTTCAAAATTACTTCAAAAATCGAACATTTTTAAATTAAATATCGCGGTCAGTTCTTGTTACATACGACAGTAAAAATTCTGCGTTTTAATTTTTATAACGTAGAAATTTTCCTAACTATAAACATAGGAACCGGAGGAACGTATAAAAATGCAATTCATTGTTTTTCTAAAATTGGTTTCTTTAAATTTAAAAATATGAAGACATGAATATTTGATTCATTTAAAACAGTTTTGTAACTGGAAGTATGTCTGCAATATACGATAATAACCGTAAAATTGAAAACCCGACATATGTCAGACGATTTTACATTTTACCAACACGAGTTGATTAAAATCAAAGTAAAAAATAATTTGTTATTACTTAGCGAATCTGGTGGAGAATATTCTTACGTGCGCACAGGTTTGCAATGGACTGAACGCACACAGAAACAGCTTGATGAAATTTACTTTCCAAAAACACTTCACAGACTTAGAACCTTTCACATAAAAATACATCTATAGTTCTTCTCAATATGAGACAGCATAATCAGTCGTTATCATTCTAAACTACTAATATTGTTAAACACAAGTCAATGAATAGTGCATCAAAAAACGAAAGCTTACACGGTGATCTCTCAGCACTCGGAAACCTCAATACGTTGAGCTAAACTCAAAACTGATCTGTCTTCTGGTTTATGTAGCTTTCGTTCCTGTGACAGAAAAATGTTCAGTAGCTTGGACTCCTCTAAATTGCTGGAAGGCATACACAGTTCAATTATATAAGGATCGGACAAAAATGTCGCCAAATAGTTATCGAACTTGGCGAATTCAAGCGATTTTTAAGATTAGGATTGCTGCAGAGATTAAAGCTTTCTTCAGCTTCTAAAAGCATTCTTACATTCATGTGTACACAAGAAATTATGCTTATCCTCTATCAGCCTGTGAAGGGGGTCTTGTGTTGGAAGAAAAGGCCTTCGCAAATCTTCTATAATACACTGCTCGACATTGAAAATGCAACACCCAGAAGGAGTGGTCAGAAATTTATGCAAATTTTAGAGTAGACGCACGTCACTGAGATATGCGAATGATGCGAAATGCGCAGCTCTCCGACGAACGTGAAGTAAGATATAAGGGAAGGAAGGTGCAGAATGGGCAATATTTACTCTTTAAGCTGCACCTTGCAAATTTCCACACCAACTTCATTAAACTAATGCAGAGCTACTTAAAAAATAGAACCTTCCAGATAAAAATCTTTAGCACACTTTCCACCAGAAAAAAAATCACCAGTGGTGAACCCCATGGAAGCGTCTTAGCTCCTTATTTTTACAACATTTTTATCAATGATATTCCGACGCCACTAACAGCAAGAATTTTTTAGAATGCGGACGATACTGCGATTTTGGCAAAGTCGATAAAAACTGCATTTCGCCATAGATAAACTAAAGGAAGCAGTTAACATCATCTCCCACTATTTCAAAATATGGAAAATGAAAATTAATCCCACTAAAAACATAGTACTCTTTAGAAGATATAAGAAATTCTCACCAGTGCAAATTGATATTCAAATAGATAATCAAGCACTCCCAATTACAAATAGTGTTAAGTACTTAGGCGTGCATTTTGATACGCAGCTCTTATTTAAAGAACAGGCCAATTATGAGCTACAGAAAGCAAATGCTGCAAAGAATGCGTCACGCCCTTTTATCGGAAGAAAAGCTAAACTAAATCTCAAAATTAAAAGAAGAATCTATATCTGTCTTATTAGACCAGTACTCCTCTACGCCATTCCAATCTGGGCCACGGTTGGAAAAACACAGCGAAAGAAATTACAAGTCTTTCAAAATAAACTACTCAGAGAAATTACAAATGCTTCATGGTTCATCAGAAACGAGCGCATTCATAAAGAACTGGATATTAGGCCGCAGACCAAATATTAACCACAAGTCACAACTTCTTCAAGAGCGTAGGAAATTTAAGCTATGAACACTTAAGAGATCTCATCAATTACGATCCCGCCATCGAGCATGCGGTAAAACGCCCTAGAACTATTTTCCATAATATCAGATGATAGTTACAAAGATAAAGTTTATTTAGTGTGTCTCAAACGTGTAAATAATGTACATAATTTTTGTATTTTTCAACTTTATTATCTTCAACTTTATTTCGTATATTTTACTTACCAGAGACTTTGTGTATCTGCATTTACCTTGACAAAGCTCCAAGACTATAAAGTTATCAACGTCAGTACAGTAGTACTTGAACTATTTCGCCATTTAAAAGGCGGTGGAGGATTCCGCCTTACAACGTTTGAAACCAAAGCCTAAAGGCAAATGAAATCTAATGCAGCGGTAAAAGCAAAATCTTGCTATACGCCGCTTTACCAGATAGAGATACCGATACCGAGAATGGACAATAATCGTGTCGTTATTTTTGCCAGACGAATTATCGAAGAAAGTTGGTTTTTGTCCCGGAGGATATGTGTAATAGGAGAGAATGCCAAGCCGCTGTGAACGAAGGCACGCGTTTGCCTTTGGCTAATTTCTTTCTTAGTTACTACGCTCGGTACTATAGGCCCTTGCTTGGCTTCACCGATTTAATTAATATTTAGCGGCCAACTAGTTAGTTTCCTGATAGCTTCGGCTATACCTTTCAGATAGCTTAGTTACGCTAGTTCAGTTTAGTTTAGTTTAAACTCATTATTATTTAAGCCCGAGTGGAGGCTTTGTGTAAAAGTTCCAAGTAGGAACTGATTGCAAATATTTTGAAAAGTAAAGGGTTGTGAACCCTCCTTAAGTCTTACATGCTTTGTTCACACACTTAAGCGATTATTCGCTTGTTAGTGTTGGTGGGGTTCTAAATGAGAACTTTAGAATTAAGTAAGCAAAACTCCTATGCATGTTTTTTCGGTGTCACTTTAGTCGTAATTATGAACGCATATGCTTATAAAAAATTGCATTTTTCAATTTCCTCCTGCACATTTTTTATTAAATGTTACAGCAATTAACTGTTCTTAATTTCTATTAAAGTTTGAAATTCTGTACTCAAAATATATTTTGACAGAAAAAGAAAAAAAATATTATTTAGTTTATATAGCAAAAAGGTATATATGTTACTGTGAAAGACCGAAATTGAAGAATGTCGACTTTCACCGGAGAGTTTCAACATTCACCAAATACGTCGCTGAAAGATCAAATATAACATTGCATTCTTGTACATTCGGACCCTCATCGGTGTATGTCGACAATCACAGATATGCTCTGGTGTAGGTCGAAAAGAGAGGCGACTGGCTGTTTCCCATAAATGCAGTTGTAAAAGCAAGGGTCTCTTGTGCAATTCAAAGTCTCATAATATTTTAAGTTGTTGGAATTAATCAGATTTGAATCACATAATTTAGTAAGTTTTTTATTACGATTATTTTATTTTCTCATTTACTACGTACTGTATAATTAAGTAAGTTTTTTAACTTCTATTATTTTCCTTTCTCATTTTGAATGTATTGTGTGTTTTAAGTACTTGTGTGTTTTTTCGCGACTGAATGACGGAGAAGAAAATATAATATTCTCATATATTCAACATTCACCAACAGTACATGGTGAATATCGACATTCACTGGTGTAAGTCAGAAATAAGAGTATTTGGAAAATATTTTGGACATACACCAAGCGACTATGTGAATGTTGACATTCACCGGTGAAAGTCGACATTCTCCAGATTTCGGTGTTTCACCGTAACGTATATATAGAAGGATATAGTCTCATGTCTGAATTTACGATTAGAAACACGAAGAGGTCCCGAACTCACTACAGACAAATCATTTTAAGACGAGATCGTTTCTTGAGATGACGGTCAGTCTTCCAATCAAGAAAGATTCAAACATTCACATACATAATGAAACATCCATCTAGTATTTCGAGTATAAAATGTTTCAGAAATATATTTGATAGCAATTAAAGCATTATACATGTTTCAATATTTCAAATAACATCATGAAGAGACTTTCAATTTTTAATGTGCGCTATTTGTATGAAAAACGGTGTATTAGTTTTCCTATATGTTAAAAAAAGAATATACATACTTATATTTAAGATTAAAATGTATTATGCGTTCTGCCGGGAAAAGCACCTAAAAATAATATTGAATTTAACTTTCGATTAATCTCCTTTTGTATCTTTTAAAACAACTGGCTACTTTCCAGTCTGTAAAATCTCTCGTAATTCAGTTATAAATACATTCTATATATACATTATAAATTTCACAATTATAAATTTCATTCTATTCAAATGTATACAATTATAAATTTCATTCTATGCACGACGCAATGTCGTCTATGAGAATACAAGCAAACGGGGTGGGTAACAATGAAAGTAATTGATGCCATATTCGGCAAATGGCAATTTTTAAAATGTAGTATACACCGTATCTACAAAAATCCTTACTCCGCTTTAATCGGCTTTCATAATCGTTGCTCCTGGGTGCCCGTGTTTTGACGTTTAGAAATTTTCGCGCTCAGTATAAAAAATAACGTATAAAAAACTTATCACTCTTCCAAGACAGAAATTACACGAGATTACCTTGAAGTTGAAGATAATATTCAAAGATTGTACAGGAACTTGAGAGCAAAATGTTTACTCTGGTGGGGAAGTAAAATTAAAGGCAGTTTAGAGAATCGAAAAAAAAGATTCTTGTGTCAATAAATTAAGTACTTTTATGCAGATATTCATTAAATGTATTTATCAATTTAATTTTTTTTTTCAAAAAGACAGTGTTTTTCTAGAATTTTCTAGAATTTGTGTTCCATAAAGTATTGGCGAGCTTCGCCATCGACACACAGACATCGTAACTTTCTTTGCATCAATAACAAATTCAAAACACTTCTAGTTCAATAAAGTTTGATTTTAAATTAATAAACCTTCATGACGATAGTAATAACATTATAAGGTATTTCTCCGGCCTTCTCATACCTTCGTGGTGTAATGGTCAGCACGCTCAACGCGTAACCGATAGGTCCGTGGTTCGATTTCCGGCGAAGGCTTTGCTCATTTTTCATGTTTTCTGCTTCGAAATAACTTAATGTCTCTACACTAGCGCCCGAACTAAAAAGGTGGTGGATGATTCTCCACCACCAGCATTTGGCGATTTGTCCGCTAATTCCCAGTCGCCCTTTAAAAGAGGGAGTATAAAAGGTATTTCTCTCGCCTTCTTCGC